>QJPP01001933.1:0-37897 GCA_003996215.1 Jaltomata sinuosa | reverse complement strand
ATTCTGCGTTTTTATATTTTGTGCATACTTTTGGTTTATACATATATGTACACATGTCATCTTCGTCCTCGTCCATTTTGTCTGACGATTTTGGTTGACTTGTGTTGAGCCTGGGACCTTTTCAATCCCTCACATTCGTTCTCGGTCTCTAAGACCATTCTTCACAATTTATCATTCTTTCCCATGCCCATTGTCGATTTTCAATTCCTCACATTCGTTCTCGATCTATAAGACCATCTTTCATATATCGTTCTTTCTCATACCCGGTGTCGATCTTTACGATCACTCTTTTGGATTTCATCATTCTTTTTCAAGAAATTTTCAATACAGCCTTGTACATTCTTTTCATCTTTATACCGTACCTTTTTCTTGTCCAAACTCACTCATAGCTTTACTTTTTTCAATACAATCGCTCAAAGTAATTATACAACTCACATACAACTACGTATATGTTCGAACTACGTTTTGACCTGATTCTTGTCCTGGCAAGATACGTAGGCAACCCTACATAAGGGTTCGGTCTTCCATTGTTTCAAAATAATTTCTTCAGGATTTTAAAAACTGGGGCAAATTTTTGAAACAATCCAAATACCCTCTCCAAAGTCCTGTTGACAGTGCAAATCAACAGTTTTCCCTCAAACCCAAATCTCCCTGACATCAGTGTCAATATTGGCCTTACATTCAAACCTTCACTCGACTTTGATCCTAGAACATGGGACATAAGTTTCTTTTTCTCTCAATCATCGTAGATTATGAAATGTGACATTTTGGCCTTCACTTTCAAAATCAAGAGTTCAACACTCTCCCAGTCATTCAATTCTTCCGACAGGGGCGAAGTAATATCAAATATTTGCCATGCTTCTCTTTCTTTGTAATATTTTCAGCGTAGTAGAGTAGTGACAAAACTCCGTCTATCTTTTTACATCCGTCATCTTGATTGTCTGATCAAAGTATTTTTAAAGCTCATTGTCTGTAATTGGTTCCTCTCAGCCGCCTGTCACACCACTTTTCAAGAATAACCACCAGTTCATGATAATCATACATATCACACCCAGGGATTCATTCTAAACTACGTCCTGACCTGATTCTCATCTTAATTCATCTTGGTGAGATATGTAGGCAATCCTACATAAGGGTTCGGTCTTCCTGCTATTCTAAAAATTATTTTCCTAGGACTGCAAACTGGGGCAAATATTTTGAAACAGTCCGATGATGCTCTCAACCCTCAAAAAATAATTAAAAGCGTCAATCAATTCTCTGAAGTCCAAAATTCAAGAATATCAATATCACTCTCACCATAATCTCCATTCGACTTTAGTCTCAAAATCTGAAGACCTAAGTCTCTCTTCAAACCTCTCAAACGCCGTAGGCCATAGAACTATGGTGAATCACTTTCACTTTCCAAATCTAAGGGTTCAACACGAGTTGACTCATTTTCTTCGCAGGCACACCTATCAAAGGATATAAAGCAATAAAAAGCGAGGAGTCGAATCTGAATTCCATAGAAGTTAAATGATTCCTGAACTTCACATGAGATAACATCTGACCTCGGACTTTTTGAGGCATCCATATTCAATGGGACAGACAAATCAGGGGAGTTTTTGACCATGTAATTATATTATTATTTTTTCATGATTTTCCTACTTTCACTCCTTTCTTATTTCTTTACAGGAGAACCGTCCCCACTTAATCGGGGACGGACACACCAATGAGTGCCCTCGCAAGCAATCGAGAGGCCACAACATGTCATCTCCAACAACAATTGGAGACGATCACAACAATGGACGGTCCCCATAAATAATTGGGAAATCACAACAACGATCATCCTCACAAACAGTCGGGAGACACTCTCATCGAGGACATCACCAACACCCGACATACGAGGCATCGCTCCGAGTTTGTCTATATCTTTGCATTATTTTTTATACATATTTTTATATTCGGTAAATATTTTAATTTTTTGCCTTATATTCCTTCTAGAGGTGAATTCTTTTCTGAACATACATTTACTACCGCATCTTCACGAACTACGCGAACCTGATTCTCATCTCGATGAGATACGTAGGCAGCCCTTCTTGGGTTCGGTATTCCTTATTAGAAAAACAAAAAAAAAGTGTGTACATACATTTTAGTTCGTATCTTCACGAACTACGCGAACCTGATTCTCATCTCGATGAGATACGTAGGCAGCCCTTCTTGGGTTCGGTATTCCTTATTAGAAAAACAGAAAAAAAAAGTGTGTACATACATTTTAGTTCGTATCTTCATGAACTACGCAAACCTGATTCTCATCTCGATGAGATAAGTAGGCAGCCCTTCTTGGGTTCGGTATTCCTTATTAGAAAAAAAAAAGTGTGTATATACATTTTAGTATACATCTTCACGAACTACGCGAACCTGATTCTTATCTCGATGAGATAAGTAGGAAGCCCTTCTTGGTTCGGTATTCCTTATTAGAAAAAGAAAAAAAAGAGTTTGTACATACATTTTAGTACATCATCCTCATGAACTACGCGAACCTGATTCTCATCTTGATGAGATACGTAGGCAGCCCTTCTTGGGTTCGGTATTCCTTATTAGAAAAACAAAAAAAAAGAAAGTGTGTACATACATTTTAGTTCGTATCTTCATGAACTACGCGAACCTGATTCTCATCTTGATGAGATACGTAGGCAGCCCTTCTTGGGTTCGGTATTCCTTATTAGAAAAAAAAAGTGTGTACATACATTTTAGTTCGTATATTCATAAACTACGCATACCTGATTCTCATCTCAATGAGATACGTAGGCAGTCCTTCTTGGATTCGGTATTTCCTTTACAAAAAAGGGTTTTTTTTTACATCTTATACCCTATCCTCTTGAACTATACAGACCTGATTCTTGTTTATACAAGATACGTAGGCAACCCTCATAAGGGTTCGGTCTCATTTTTTATTTTTTTTAAAAAAAAGAAGAAAAAATATCAAAGTTTTGACTTAGTTGGTACCAACATAGTTATAAGTATGCATGAGAAAGAAACAAATGATATGATGGAAAGGATCAATTTCGTGGTAAACCATAGATCCTTTTGGTACCTCTTAATCGCACCTTAGTGACACTCGAAAAATTCTCTTGCATGCATCTAAGACAAGAACAAAATCAACCTCATCATTTTATGTGCATTGTGTGGCGAGCATTAGATTAATTCATTGCATTGCATTGTTGATCTAGAACTTGGCCTAAATGCTTGTTGAGGCAAAATCCTGAGTTACACTTGATTTGTGAAAGGATCGTAGGCCTTCTTTGACCCGATTGAGCCTTTCATAACCTACCAAATGACATTATCCCTAGAATTCCCCCTTTGAGCCTAAAGTCTTTTCTTTGAACAACCACATCTCAGCCTATACCTTTCTGAGTGCTTACATGCACTACCCTCTTTTGGCCCGACCTCCCTGAGCGCATTAAAATGTGCAAATTGCGGACAAAGATTCAAGATCAAAGATGCCAAAGGCAGAAGATGCAAAGTCCCAGAGGAATAAAGATGAAAATACGACTTTAAAGAAGGAGTAAAATTCCCCACAAATCAAAACATGGAGAAATCCCCCCCAAAAAAATATATAATGAAAAATACTCCAACAAATGTGGAGAAATTTCAAAAAAAAAAAAAAAAGAAGAGAAAAGAACTCCAAAAGGGGAAAAAGGACTCCAACAACGAAAAGAAGTCGATACAAATTCAAAGAAAGGGACTACGAGACAAAGAAGATCAAGCGTCCAAATGCAACAAATGTCAAAGCACAAATATAATGCATGCTCAAGGGAGAAATGATATCCTATCCATCCCCAAGCCTACATTACAAGCTGATAAAAGCCCTACATGATCCTATTTCAAGTGTTCTCACATTAGTGGATACTTACATGAAGGACAAGCCTATGGTATCACAATCGCATGCATTGAACATCCTTCTGAGTATGAGTGCATTTCTCAAAATGTCCTAAAATCGAAATACTCATATGTGTGAAAAATAGGACTTTCTTTTGGTGAGGCACGTGAAACATGAGGAAAGGTATAATTCAAAATCTTTGTTTGAATCAAGAGAAACAAATCTTGTCGATACTTAGGTACGTCTGAGGTACCATTTGAAACTATTGGAATTACCCGAAGTTGATCTCGGTTAGCTGGGAAAGATGGTGGAATTCTCGTGCATAAGACTAATTGTTGGTACCAACTGAAAGTCAAGACACGATTTTCTTTTCAACATTCTACACCAAAAAAAAAAAAAGGGTTTTCTTCCTTTTACAGGCGCCCACCTTCTAATACGGGTATTTACATCTCAGTACATTTTATAGGCGTCCACCTTCTAATGCGGGTATTCATTTAAAGCTCCAGCACACAAACTGTAGTATGCATTGGAATTTTGGCACACAACCCAAGATTCCATTTCATTCAAAGCTCCGGCACACAAACCGGAGCATGCATCAGGATCTTGGCACACAACCCAAGATACCATTTCATTAACGCTTCGGCACACAAACCGGAGCATGCATCAGGATCTTGGCACACAACCCAAGATTCTATTTCGTTGATGCTCTGGCACACAAACCGGAGTATGCATCAGGATCTTGGTACACAACCCAAGATTCCATTTCATTAACGCTTCGGCACACAAACCGAAGCATGCATCGGGATCTTGGCACACAAACCAAAATTCCATTTCATTAACGCTCCGGCACACAAACCGGAGCATGCATCAGGATCTTGGCACACAACCCAAGATTTTATTTCATTCAAAGCTTCGGCACACAAACCGGAGTATGCATCGGGATCTTGGCACACAACCCAAGATTCCATTTCATTCAAAGCTTCGGCACACAAACTGAAGCATGCATCGGGATCTTGGTACACAACCCAAGATTCTATTTCATTCAAAGCTCCGGCACACAAACCGGAGCATGCATCAGGATCTTGGTACACAACCCAAGATTCTATTTCATTGACGCTCCGGCACACAAACCGGAGTATGCATCAGGATCTTGGTACACAACCCAAGATTCCATTTCATTAACGCTCCGGCACACAAACCGGAGTATGCATCAGGATCTTGGTACACAACCCAAGATTCCATTTCATTAACGCTTCGGCACACAAACCGGAGCATGCATCAGGATCTTGGCACACAATCCAAGATTCCATTTCATTAACGCTTCGGCACACAAACCGGAGTATGCATCAGGATCTTGGTACACAACCCAAGATTCCATTTCATTAACGCTTCGGCACACAAACCGGAGCATGCATCAGGATCTTGGCACACAACCCAAGATTCCATTTCATTAACGCTTCGGCACACAAACCGGAGTATGCATCAGGATCTTGGTACACAACCCAAGATTCCATTTCATTCAAAGCTCCGGCACACAAACCGGAGTATGCATCAGGATCTTGGTACACAATCCAAGATTCCATTTCATTAACGCTTCGGCACACAAACCGGAGCAGGCATCATAATCATTCTTTTTCCAGCAAGTACACAATCTTGCATCCCCAGCATCTCACAGCTCGACATTGGGGCAATTTTGAAAGAGACATTGGGAATAGGTAAATGCTTCTGTTCCCAAATAGTCTTTCCCTTTAATTATTTTTCCCAGGGTCGTCCACCCCGAACAATAGGACAAGAGGTAATTTGCCTCAACTTTTGAACTAAACCTGGCCTGATCTTCGTGTAATTCGAGGTATGTAGGCAACTCTAAATCAGAGTTCGGCCATATTTTTATCATAATTCTTTATCGAGCAAAATTGGCTTCATGTCAACGTTTTCGCCCAAAGATTCTTACATCATCTTTAGTCGAAAAGGGGCAAACTGTTGACACCCAATTTTGGCTCTCCGTGCTTAAAATTAACGTCTTCAGGTTTCCTGATCGTTAAAAAAGCACAAAATACATTTTTTACACATTTTTCATGAAATATAATAATTTATTGATAATCATCCTTATTTTAGGAGTTTTATCAATTTATTGATATATTTTTATTTCTTACAATTTATTGATAATTATCCTTTATTTTGTAAATATTAGGATTTTATCAATTTATTGTCATTATACAATTTTGATAATCGCAATATTTTTTACAGTCATCCGCACACGTACACAATACAAATACTACAATTTCAATTATTTAAAACACATTACCTCTTATCTTATTTTTTTTTATCACATACCAATACACACATTTTGTACATTATTTATATTCTCTAATACATTCCGCAAGCACAAGAGGTCGGAGCAATTAATTCTAATACGCAGAGCGACGAATCAGTCAAGTCAGAGTCTTGTCATCTTTAATAAAGGTGACATTTGACATGACTGAATACGGCTATCGTCCTCTAGTTAATAACCTTGTGCATTGGTTAATAAGTTGGGTCAAGTCAAGGTCTTGTCACCTTTAATAAAGGTGACATTTGACATGACTGAATAGGGCTATCGTCCATCGGTTAATAAACTTTATACATTGGTTAATAGAGTAAATAATCTATCGGATAATGACTAAAAAATAAAAGGTTTAGTCTTTTATTTTTTGGACAAAGAGGGGATTTGTTTTATATTATAAAAGGAGGGAGGGGGGCATTTTATTTTGGGGGGGAACACACACATAAAAAAGACACACACACACACATATACACACTACACACACGCGTTTTCGGACACACTACACACACACAATTATTTTTTCAGATTTTTATATTTTTCTCTCCCTCTAACTTCTCTCTCATTCTCACGGCTCTCTCTCCTCTCTGTTGCTTCGCCGGAGGTGATGACCGGCGAGCTCCCGACGGGTCACCACCTCCATGACCCTTAGAACTCCGGCGAACTCACAACGCCGGAGCACTCCACTACCAACACCCCTCTCCTTTTCTCTCCCTTTCCCCTCCGTCTTGCCGCTGCAACGCCGGAAAATATGGCGTTGAGGTCTCTAAATCTGGCCGGAAAGCTCCCTCAACACCACAATCCCCACCTTTTCTTCTCCTTGGCCGGATCTATCGGATCTGACCGGAGATAACGCCTCCGACTGACTGGGTTTTGTTGCGTTAATATGTTATTTGTATTTTTCACAAATCTGGCCGGAGTTGTTCATTCTCCAGCAAATCTCCATTTTTGTCGGTGTTCGTTTACATGTTTCGGGCATTGCTTTTAAGTTTTTCGCTATTTGTGTTGCTGCTGTGGTATTTTGTTGCTATTTTCCAGACTGTTTTGGCTAATTTTGTGTCAATTTTGACCCAAAAAAATTCAGTCCGGAGATGATCTTGCTCGCTATTGTTTAGCCGATTTTTTGGGCTGGTTGGACGATTTTGTCCTTGCTCTTTACTATTTTTGGTATTACACTGATATCGAACAAATACTACACTACATTGGCCAATGAAAAAACTCCCGTCGATTTTTGAGGCCTCCACAATAAAAAAGACGGATACATACATACGTAGCGAGGAAAATAAGTTTGGGCGATGACGAAATCTTGTTATTACAAAGACGAAATAAAAAGTTTTATAATACGTATCTTGGCGAGGTGATCTCGGATGGCCAACCGATGTATCGCAGCCATGGCATATTTAAAACTTAATACAACTACATATCTGAGCCCATACTATAATAAAAATTATATTTTCTTATATTTACATACATATATGTATTTCTTTAACTTATTTCGGTAAATATTTATTTGTTATTGAATTTGTTTACTAAGTGTTTATACAGGTACGTGAAGATACTTCCGAAGATGCCAATTAAAAGGAGTTTGAAAATCTCCCCAAAATTCATTGCTTTATTTATATCCTTGTAACTCTTGTAATTGTACAAAAACTAAAATATAGTGAAAACTTTACTTTTGGGGTGTCGGGTGGGAGTGTCCCTTTATTTACTTATCTATTTTACGCGCTTAGGCAAAACTTTAAGTCGTAAATACTTTTATAAGCAAATTAATTTAACTTAGATACTTAAGTTAATTAATTCATATTTTTTACGTTACGCAAACATTAGGACGTCTTTTCTCTTCTTTTCCTTCTAATTAGTTTACCTAAACTTTACAAATAATCCTTTTACACATTCTTTTGTTAAAAAACACTTTTAAATTAATATTCCTTTCTCATTCTTAAACTCATTTTTTCTTGCAAAAGTGAAACAATATTTACATAATGAAAAACGCAAGTCACTCGATGTAATTATTGTACAATCTTTTCAATGCATTTCTTTTTACATTCTTTGCTCAATGTATTTAACATACATTACTTATACATTTTCTTCATATATATATATTTCGTAATAGTATCTACTTATATTTACATATTTACATACTTTTCAATATACATTCTTTTACACTCTTTTGTATACTTTCTTACATATAAATTTTCATACATATAAAATTTCTCATACATATAAAAGTACATTTTTCATACTCTTATGTACATATTTTTAAATTATTGTTTGCACTTGTATATACATATTTATTACTGTTCATAGTTATACTTTTTTTACCTCCCCTCTCTTTAAAAAATTAAGTTTAGTCGGGTACCACATTTGTGGATTTCGAAGGATGCCTAACACCTTCCCTTCGGAATAACTTGAACCCTTACCTAGAATCTCAAATGGTTTTTCGCAGATTAAAATGCGAGTCATACATGTCAATAATAAAAAATAGGTTTCCTTATTTTCCTTAAAAATTAGGTGGCGACTCTGTACATAATTAAATTCTTTCAGAGTCCATAAGTTGTGCTTTATCTAACCTTGGTAAAAATAGGGCATGACACATTTTGGTCAGTAACCTCAACTATTGTTGTGTCATTCCGGGAATATTTGTTTGGTCTATAACACTGTTGAAAGATTCATTTGTTGTATACCTGAGTAAATTATTGAGTGTTAAGCATAAAAGTATCAAATTTTATTTGCTTTAAGTAGTAGATATTATGATCCTTTCCATGTTCTCATTCGTGAGCTATGATGACTTAGCTTGAGCTACGGTTTTGTTTTAAAATCAAGCCACTAGTTTATAGCAATGAGCACCCCCTATGTTTTACTTTAGTCTGATTATGATTTATTTTGAGTCAAGAATAAGCTGTCAAGACCTTTTTGTTCCTTTTAGACATCATGAGGTTGCTTAAAGTGTGGTGGAGTTCTGTGTGGTTATAGAAAATGGAGGTTCTAGACCTTAAGCATGCGAAGGGTCGATATTTGAATGAATTGATCATCCTCTCTTTTCTTTTTTCCCTCTTCTTATTGTGAGGCTAAGAGGATCTGCTCTTGGTTAAGGATCAATAACACTACCCTTTCAACTTGATTTCCTCTTCTAATGTTCAATTAAGTAACAAATTTCTCCTATTTTCTTTTAAACGTGGGATTTGTTTAAAGTTTAACCTTTTAAAGCATGAGTATAGTATATACATGTTGAATTATATTTTGGTTCTTTTGAAGATCATGGGCCATTTCCTTTATTCTATCGTTGTTCACTAGTGCATCGTTGTTCCTTCTCGTTTTATCTTAAATTTTGTTGCTACTCTACCTTTTTTGTTCTCTTTGCTGCCTAGGGAAATAGAATAGTCTTAATTGTCTCTTTGATATAAGTTGCCTACATAGTTATGATGTCCTTATCATTATGTGTTTCTGAGTGTGCGAATTTGCAAATCGACTATATTTAGCTACATAAATCATTGTGTATTTGTGTGAATACGCTTATGATTCAAACTTTGATGTGAATTGATAATTGATCCTTATCTTCTTTTTTTATGCATGAACACCCATTCGAGTCCTCTTGGATTCTTACCTTGCATCCTCCCCTCTAGAGTCAAGCTGGTATACATTAATATATGGATGATATACAGCAGTATATCAGTCAAGAAAGCAGATATACAGGTTCAAGAAGGGAAAAATACGAAAAAGGAAGTTGATATACAGGTCTTGGAAGCTGAAAAATATGAAATATATGGCTGATATACAGCAGTATACACAGCTAATATACAAATGAAGAATGGACTAAAGTCTATGGAAATGGCCAAGCCCAAAGTTGGACTGACCTAGAAATGGGCCAAGCAGCTCACTTCTCTCTTCTCCCTTCTCTCTTTATTTGTATTCAATTTGTGTTAGTTGTTTGTATTAACTAACTTTAGTTTAATTAATCTAAATAAATCATCTACGTGTTACCATTTTAAATTTTATTGCTGTTTTATTTCACTACTTTTAGGACTTCTCATCATAATCATTTTATCAAGAATAGGACATAAAGATTTGTCGCAATTGATTTTCTAAAGAAGTATAAAAATGAATAGATAAAACAAGTTTCCTTTACTTAATTTAATCACCTTATTTTTTAGATGATAAAAATCTTGTTGGCTTATCACGATTTTCTCAATGTGTATTTTTGAAAGCAAACAAGAACTTCTTTTGAATTTGTTTAGTGGAAACAACTCCTTAAATCCCCCTTGTTTAAATTGAGGTTTTTTCCCTTAAAGCTTATATTTTAAAATCACCCTCTTTCAAACTCCTTCTTCAAAATCACTTATTCTCTTACAATTTTGATTATTTAGGATTTATTCAAATCTCTAAAAAATTATCTTTCCAATAATGCTTCTTTTACTTAGTTAAAATAATATTTTAACCTTCTAAAACAAAAGTCTTCAATTCTCGTCATTTTACTTATGAGTGAATTTTTTCTTGAAATAATTTTACATCTCCTTTTTCAAAAAATATAAGTCTTACCTTTTTCGATACTTGTTAATAAAATAAGTCCTTTAAAAATCCTTAGTTAAAAAAATAGACTTTTTAATTTAAATTTTTTTAATAACCTTTGCTTTGAATTATAATTGCTTTAAATACAGTTATAAATTTTCTTAAATTCAAATCTCTTCAAAGAATGAATTTTCTTTAGTTAAAATAAACTGAATGAATTTTCTTTAGTTAAAATAAACTATCCTGCCTTAAAGTGAGTGATAGCATTTTTCTTAAATCAATTTTCTTCATAATAAATCTCAAATATTTTCATGATTTCAACTCTTTCAAAACTAGTCATTTTAAGTTAGTCAAAATTATTCATTGATCAACTGTATTTTAAATGGACGTTCTTAAGTGCCTTAAAACTCTTCTTAAGACTTTACTTGAACCCTTACCCATTTTCTCTAAATTTAAAGATTTATTTCTGTTTTTAAGTCTTTAAAATTCTTTGAAAGTTTTCTTAATTTCTTTATAAAAAATAAGTGGCTACTCTGTTTATTTTAGAATTATTTTGAAACCTTCTTTTAAGTTTTGAAATGATTTTAAAGTGTCAAAAATTATTTTTATTTCCTTTTAAAGCCAAAATAATCGAAAAGAGATAAAACAAGAGAGTTTGTCATCATCACTGGCTGAAATTGTCATTTACCAGATGTGTATGATGAAGAAAAAATGTCAAACTAAGACAATGAGGAGGAGACAACAAATTGACTTGGTGGGAAAGATTTACAAAGAGAAGGAGTTCATTGACCATCTCAAATCCAAGAATGTTCGTAAAGGTATAAAGAAGTCACTATGCTTGCTTTATTTTTTGCACAATTTTCTTTATCTAAAAAATTTGAACACGAATATTTTGGCTGAATGGTTTTCCTCTCAGCCGATAGAGATGCATTTTCTGCCTATCCATAAGGTTGTGTAAGTTATGATCTTACAATTAAATATTTATTGAGAGCGGTGAATCCAAATATGAAGACCACCAATCTTTATGGCTTTTCATGGGCTTTCATGGTATACTTTATTTTATTCAATGTTTATTTTTTATTATTATTTTTGGGTCCATTCACTATTTTGATTTTCTATCTCTATCTTTATTTTCTGTAGTATTGGGCATTTGAGGCTTCACCGAGGTATTTTCAGGAAAAAAATTCAAGTTATTTTCGAAAGAAGTGTCTTCGCCGAGAATTCTTAGATAGCTTTCAGTGATTAATAATAAATCTGTTCAGACTCATGAGTTGTTTGATTCCTCCAGGACTCGGTAAGCATTATTTTATATTTATATACCCTTGAAATAATATCAAACATCTATATATTAATGTATTGTACACATATCTCGCTCCCAGATATCATATTTGTTTAAATTATTAATCTGTCTGTCCCGACTATGTTAATTTGTATTCTCTATGAATTTGGCTAGATTGTTGATGTAGATCTTATGAAAATTTCTTTTATTTTTGTGTTTTGGTTTTCCTGTAGTGTTGTTCTATTCTCATTTTTCAGCTCTAGATATTGTAATTTCTCATTACATATTCAATGGACAAAGTTTAATTTTTAGAAACTACAATGATTATCCTCCAGCTTATATTATTTCTTGGTTGCGTAATTACTTGGTAATCTGAATGGTTAGAGTGTGCGTTTAATTATAGTTTGTTTTTCTTTATTTTAGTAGTTGATTACCTTAATACTGATTTCTTGTTTTAAATCAAAGTAGAGCATCGTGTAGCTTATCAAACTTGTAGTATATGAATCTATTCTTCTTCATTTTTAAATTATTTTTGTATTATTATATTTTAATATTATTATTTTTACATGTAGATTGTGCATTCATGGAAAAGTCCTACACCTAGTGAAATGAAGATGGCTTTCCTCACTAGGTTTGTGCCTTTGCAAGTAACTAAAGATGACAAGATTGAAAAGCTTGAGAGAGATTTCAACAGATTGTGCTATTAAAAGAGATTGTACAGTTGTTGAAAAGGATATTGACCCTTCAAGGGCACTTGTTATAGGTGGTAATGGTGTTAGTGAATCTTCACAAGGTTTTGAAGTTGGTGATGAAGGAGAAGGAGGATGTTCTCCAAATGTTGATAAAGGCTTAAGTGGTGTTGGTGGTGGAGGAGCAGGATCTTCTTCGGATGTTGATAGAGATACTGGTGGTGTTGGTGCCGGAAGAGGAGGAGGATTTTCTCCATTTGAAAACGTATATTGATATCCTTAGGTAGGTGAAGGTAATTCCCAAAAATGGAAGATTTAAAGAACTTTTCTAATTTTTGTTCCTCTAAATTCAAAAAAAGACTTACCCAATCCCGCCTTAACAATATCAGCACCCATCAAATCTGGATACTTATCAATCGTGATCTCAAAGTTGTAATCTAAATACTTAATAGGCTTGACAAGTGTGGTGTTGGGCTTGACAGAGAAAACTCGACAGTATGAGATATCTCCTCCTCTTCTTCCTCTTCTTCTTCCTCTTCTTCTTCCTCTTCCTCCTCCTCCTCCTCCTCCTCCTCCTCCTCCTCCTCCTCCTCCTCCTCCTCCTTATTCATCTAATTCTCCTTCTGTCTACTAATTCTCCTTCTAGTATTTCTAGTAGGAGTAGTAGCAGTTGTTGCTCTTCTTTCTTTTGGAGCCATTTTATCTATACCACATGAAATAAAATAAAAATCATAAAGTTTTGTCAGGGCAATGAAATTGGAATTCAAACTTAGGGCTTAACAGCGCCTTCAGCAAAAAAATTGTGAACCGCCCTGACCAAGTTATCATTGATACATTCTTCACAGTTACTGTGAACCTATGAAACTAGGTTGAGGTTGTCTGATTGACTAAACAACTTATAAACTGTTGTTACAATGTTCTATTGTCAGAGTTCTAAGGAAGTTAATGATTTTCATAAATCTGATTGTCGGGATAATTCTATTGCCAAATTAAGCTTGTCTTGGAATGTTAGTCATTTATATAAGAAGCAATAAAACTCATCAGAGTTTTCCAATCTCCTCAAACAGCAAAAAAAAGTTAATTGGCTTAGAATATAATACTTATAAAATTATCTAAAATTATTGATTCAATGAGAATAAGGACTTCTATATGATCTCTAGAGAAAATTGAGTGTAGGGTGACAAATAAGTCTTGAAATTAAAATTAGTGAAAAGTTTGATCAGCCCAAGTCAAATCTTTTCTAATTAGTGATTAAGTTAAATTGGGGTGTAAAATATAATTTTTAAAACTCTTAAACTTTCAAAAAAATATAAGAATAGCCCACCCACCCCCAACTCCCCAAAACAAAAACAAATTTCACTTTACTAATTTCTCTAATTTCTCAGTCTCACAATTCACTCCTTTCTTTCTCTAAAAAATCACCCAGATAATCTGATTTTCTCTTCTCTCAAACAAATAGATAGTTTTACAGTCGCGGTCGCCATCTCTAACCTCAAGTTGCCATCGTTTTGTATTATCATCGACCTTAAGTTAGGGTTTCAATTTTCAATGGTAAAACTCTTTTCCTTATTCTCACAGTTGGGGTCTCATTCATATTCAAGAAAAAATCTGTTGATTTTGAAAATATGGGTTTAGATGTATAGGATTGTAGTGCCCTCTTTTGGGTTTGTTCTTTTAAAAATGAAAAATTTGAAGTCTCATAAATCATGAAACAACTCCAATATTATAGTTTTTTGAAAACTCACTTAGGAGAATTTAAAAAAAAAAATCAGAAGTAAAAAAGAATGTTTTGTACATTGAAGATATACAATACACTTGAATTTTGTACAGTGAAAATATAGATCTAAATTTATTTTTAATTTATTCTTTTTATGAGTATGTTTGAATTGAAGTGTGCATGCATTTATGCATTTCTTGAAAAGGAAGAGCTTTGTTTGACTTGTTTGCATAAAGATATGATTCTTATGAAAATGGTATCTTGGAATTGTTCTTGTTTGAACTTTATTTGATGACTTGGTGATGAATTATTTAGGATTAAAGTGTAATAATAGTAGTATACGCTTTGTGATAACATTTGTACCAGGTCAAAACAGAATTTAATTCACAATTTATACCTCGTCTCTTGAGATCTTCTCATATCAGCAGCTTTGTGATAACATTTGTACCTTCTCATTTGTTTATTAGCTTTATGATTTTTTTCGCTTCTCATTAGGTTTTTGATATACCCTATTATATTTGTCTCTTAATCATAATTTATTTAAAGCTAATTGTTGTAACTTGAGTACAATTTTTATATGTGAATGGATAAATATTAGCAAGTTCCTAATTTCGAATTATTAACTCTATATATGAAATGGTATGTATCTATTCAGCTTTATTCGAGTCGTGTGCTTACAAAATTTGATATCGAGAAGGATTCATTGTAGGTAAATAGTTATTAAGTTGGTTGTCGACCTATTTCATCAATCCTCTTCAAAGAAATTAGCTTTTAATTTGATTTGTCAATTTCATGTTTTTGACATTGGGAGAAACTATTATGAAAATGTTGTTTGGCTGAAGATTCATATATTTGCAATATATTTATGCATTTGCTTGTCAAGATGTAGATCTATATTTTTTGCCTTCAATGATAAGGAAAGGTAATCAGTAAACTGATTTCAACAAAAGTGAGTCAATTGAGCACAAATTTAACAGATGAAAGACAGCTCCGAAAGGAAGCTATACATCTATGATTATTATTATTATTATTATTATTATTATTATTATTATTATTATTATTATTATTATTATTATTATTATTATTATTATTATTATTATTATATATATATCAAACCAAGTGATAAAATAATAATAAAATATTATATTATTATGTATAATACTTAATAATGGATAATGTAATTGATGACATCCAAATTCACTCCTCAAGATGAGAAAGTGTACCTGGTTTATACAATATAATTTATTCAATTATGAATCGAGGTCGAATTTAATAAAGAACAATATAAAAGTGATTAATTAAGAAAGTAAAGGATTAACACTTGATAAATTTTTGATTAAAAATTGTAAATAATGCGGAGATGTAAACTAATCTAGAAAGCAAGTAAAATGACTAATGACCTCAAGAAATGGATAACAAGGGAAATTACTCAAGTACCAATCCAATTTACTTTGCAATTTTACAAATAATAGCGAGTTTTATGTTAATTAGTCTCGAATAAAAATTCTATTTTTGCTCCTCTCAGAGACTAATAAGACTGTCTCTAGTCCAATCAAGAGCATTAAGTACACCCAAATATGCTACAAGTAATTCTCCCTATTTCTAGTTGGAATTTATTATATGAGAGTCAACCCCTTAATTTTTTGTTAATTATTCTTTTTCAATCCCAATTTGCGTTTCTCAAGTTTAAATCGAAGTAAAGGGGCGCGTCCAAGGATTAGCTAATCTTGAAAACATTAAAGACGACGAATAATTAAAGAAACAGTAAACTCACTTCATAAAAAGATAAAAATCGTTCAGCTGTTAAGCACAACAAGAGATCTAATGAAAACTTTATAATTGAAACACTTCGGAATAGAGTACTACACATTTAAACATTCAGTACAAACAAGGAGCAGCAGAAATGAGTGAAAGGGTAAGTAATTGCTCATTCAATCCCCAAGCGTGGTGTAAAACTATCTGAAGTTTCAAAATAATTGAACAAAATATTTCTAGTCAACAGCAGCAACTGATTCTACGGAAACAACTACACTAACAGGAACTCTTAGAAGAGCTAATAAATTCTCTATACTTTTTGAGATGCTAGTTGTAAAATACCTGCTGCTCTCTAGAGCTATAACCAGTTTCTCCAGATTTTTTGCATGCTCAAGCAAAGACTTCATCAGTTCAGTTACCTCTGTCATGCCATATATCCAGAGACTACACTGAATAATAACCTTCAAGGTTTTCACATTCTCCAAGGAACCTTCGAATAGGTTTTCGTACTTGTCCCCCAACAGTACATCCATGTCTTCACACCAGTAATTTATGAAAGTGCAGCACTAAGGATACAGAAGAACCACATATATACAAAGTTATAATACTAAAATAGAGAAACACACAAATAAAATCTGAAACAATATATAGTTCAACAATAGACAAGCAAGTGAAACACTTTTCAGAGAGCATATATTGTAACATTTTTATGCCAAACAAAACAAGAACTACTCAAGTGCTCATTGTAAAAAGGAGTCTTGAGTGTACATAATACAGCCTGAAATCCAGAAGGATATATTAGGCCTCAAAAGGTGATGAGTTTGTTAGTTACATATATAATTTTCTTATTATAATAAGTAGTAATTAGACAATGACATGAAGAACGGAACCCTATATCAAACATAATTCCCTCTAACTAAATGGAACAAACACACCAAGGAAAAGAATAAACGAGTAAAAACGAAATAAAAGTATCTCGAAGCATTATTAAATCAATTGAAAACATACATACATACCTCTTTAGGAAGTATTGTCAAATTCTCTAGACAAGGAGTTGATCTTAAGAGTCTGTCAATGCCAAGGAAGGTATATTTTGTAATCCAAGAATTTATCATCAATCGTTTGCACTCCAACAACGGTAATAAAACATCTTCCTTTTGCAACTTGGACATGGAAATCATCTATACAGGAGACAGAAGTAGATTAAGCTAAGTACATTGAATTTCAAATTTATAAGGCTTAAACTATATAATACTACTCCGTCCTCTAGTTTTTTCTCAGGCAATATAGTGTGTGATTTACTACTTTGTGCCTTGCCGGAAATGGCTAAAGGCAGAGGCCGACCGAGGATTGTTAGGAATATCGAGCTACTGGAGAAAGGAATTTATGTAAACCATTTTCGAACCCCAGTACTTACCGCAGCAAATGTGATAGGTGTTAAAGGACCTGTTGACGATTTCCCCAAATTGAAGGCCCCCAAAGAGGCCGTACCCAGTACCAATACTAAGAGGCCGGAGCTGGCATGTGAGGGAAGTAGTGTGCAATCTACACCCACTCCTACTGCTGTAATCGCTGATGCCAAGGCACTCGACCACAGGCAGGCCAGCATCCCAAAGCTAAAGGAAGTGGCCCATGCGAATAAGGACAATCAAAATTGGGCTAGTCTGTTTACTGTTAACAGATTAGCATCCGCGAGGAATGACTTTGGAGTATGTCTCGCTGATGAAATATCAAGGAGTTTAGGCCAATATATCTTGTTGCACCATCTTGTAAAAGATTAAATCTATAATCATGACAAGTAGATGCAAGGAGTGAATGACAATGTGGTTGATATAGTAGTCAAGGAACTTTTGGGTCATAAATGACAATTTAATAATGAGTCAACCGTTGGTAAAAGGATACAATAGGAAAGACATATCTCCTAGGTGCATGCATGTTGAAGATGGATATTCAAAAAGCTTATTATATTGGAATGGGCATTCCTAGAACAAGTTCTAACTAGCTTGAGCTTCCCTGAGGTATTTGTCAGAACCCTTTGCCGCAAAAAGAGAGCTAAGATAGGGTGATTTCATGTCACCATTCCTTTTTGGCTTAGTGATGGAATAGTTAAGTAGATTTCTGAAGAATCTAAGTACTGACAGTGGCTTTAAGTTTAATCCTAGGAGTTATAAGCAGCAAATTACACAACTAGGTTTTGCTGACGACCTACTCTTTTCCTGCAAAGGCAAACTTCATTTTGTTAGCTTATTATATGATTGCTTCAAACAATTCTTTCAGGCTTTTGGACTTATTGCCAATTTGAGTAACAGTCTGTATATTTTCGAGGTGCTAAGCTAGAAACTCAGGAACAAATATTGAATGTCCCTGGTTTTTCCAAAGGGAAGTTGCCTTTTAGATATCTCGGGGTTTCACTAAGCAACAAAAGTTTGTCCGAATGACCATGGCTAGTGAAGTATATTATCTCTGGCAGTTTAATTCAAGCAAAGAACACAAGCCTTGATCAAGTTGATAGTCCAGGAAGTTTAATTCAGCGACTGGATGAAGCCAAAGTTGACTGGAAAACTGCGCGATGTTGAACTTCTATCCTAGTTGATTAGTCTGTTATATGAGGAAACAGGTGTAAGGGGGTCCAGTTATTGAGAATGTCGAAATTATAGTCATCCTTTGAACGAGCCTTTGAACTTTTCAATAGCTTCATAAGAAATATATTACCACCAACGGTTGTGGTGGAGTATTGAACACTCCTCCATCCTTAACCATAAGTCTCGAGTTCGAGCCTAGAATAGAGTCACCTTATTGGTAGGAACTAGGAAGCGCTTGAACTCCAAAGTAAGACTTCCCAACACGAATTTGGCTTAGTCGGGCCTCAAAGCGGGTACCCCAATACCGATGGGAAACCAAAAAGAAAGTAAGAAATATTAAAATCAAACGCACTTTACTAGGAAATCAACTTACAAAGAGACAGGGTGGTGACAATATCCAACCAAAGCTTTTTTAAGTTCAGATAATGTTGTCTAAGTTATGAGTACAAGTCACGAAGTTAGAGTTGTATCGACTGCTTGTCACCAGAAAATGCAAATTTTGGCAAACTCAAAAATTGTTGTAGCAGGAAAACATTTTCAGTGAATAAAAGTTTGGGAAATAATAAACAATATATTAAAGAAAGAATTTAGGTTGACCTCCAGAATTTAGGTTGACCTCCATTATAGGCTAGCTCGCTCAAATGGAGAGCCACACTAGCAGTATTTAATTTATCTTTTAAACAATCTTGTAGGTTTAAAGTTTGACACATCAAGAGGAGATGTATGTGAGACATGCTTTTTCTCCCCGAGACATGAGTACAGTGCTATCATCTCTTTGTTCATCAAGCTTTGTTACTTTGTCACAATAGTTGCATTTCTAACACAAAGAATCACACTTTGATCTATATCAGTAAATTTAGAGAAGTGGAAACAAACAAATATTACTCAATACCAGTTGGTTAAGGAAATTATCGACCGCTACTGGTTAAGACAAGATTTCTATTGAAGTGTTAAATCCGACTGAGGCTCGACTGTCTATTTCTTCGTGACATGCTTTAAATTTCAGTTTCAATCATATCCTTGGCACAACGTAGGGCTAAAGTCTGCGTACACTATCTCTTCAAACCCCATCTGTGGGATTACACTAGGTATGTTCAATGGCGAGTTTTATTAGAGAATATAACAAGGAGATTGCAAAGAGCTAAAAGAGCTCAGTGTAGTGCCACCTGGCACTGTTAGTTAGTGGGCACTGTTAGTTAGTTAGCTTGTTTGTTAGCTTGTTTGTTAAGCAGTTATTGTAGAAGATATTTTCACTAAGTCGGTTAGTTGGAGTATATATACAGATGTGTAGTCCATGTATTAGGCAGAGAGTTCATTTGTACAGTTTATCTTTTCTGGACTGTAGCTTTTCTCTCAATGAGAGCATGAAGTAGAAGCTTTCCATTCTAGAATTCTCTCTTCTTTACATGTATAATGCAGAAATTATCATGGTATCAGAGCAGATCGAGTGACTGTGAGAGCTGAGATCTCTGTTTTTTTTTGGTTTTCTTCATTTTTTTGTTTTTTTTCGAAGTTCGTTTCTGGAAATCATGGCGACAAAGATCGATCATGATCATCCTCTGTATCTCTCATCTTCCGATGTTCCAGGAGCTGTGCAAATTGGAATACAACTCATTGGAATGGAGAACTATACTTTGTGGAGTCGTGCGATGGAGCTGAACCTTCGGACTAAGAATAAATTGGGATTCATCGACGGAAGCATTAGGAGAGCCGACTTTAAGGAGGAAGCTGAAAAAAAGCAATGGGATAGGTGTAATGCCATGGTCATCTCATGCCTCATGAATAATGTAAGGAAGGAATTAGTTAGTGGAATCCTTTTTCGATCAGATGCATCTCTGGTATGGTCAGATCTGAGGGAACGATTTGATAAAGTAAACACGTCTAGGATTTTTCATTTACACAAAGCTATTGTCACACACACTCGAGGAGTATCCCCTATTTCTGTGTATTATTCGAGATTGAAAGATTTATGGGACGAATTTGATTCGATTGTTCCACCTCCGTCATGTGCTTGTGACAAATCGAAGGAATATGCTGAAAGCATGAGTAGACAAAAACTATTGCAGTTTCTAATGGGGTTGAATGAAGGTTACGCACAGGCACGAAGCCAAATTCTCATGATGAATCATTCACCAAGCGTAAATCAGTGCTATGCCATGATAGTGCAGGATGAGAGTCAGCGTGCATTGGGTGGTGACCACCACAGTGGAGGTGAAGGTACTGAACCTACTGCATTATTCACTAGTAGACCTAGTGGTTCTGGTTTTGGTGGTCAAGGATTCAGAGGTAAAGGAGGTAGAGGTTTTGGACATTCACAAAGACAACAGAAGGGTGGTGTTCCTCATTGTGACCACTGTGATACGAAAGGGCATACCAAAGAGGACTGCAACAAATTGAAACACTGTACTCATTGTAATATGCAGGGACATACCAAAGAAATTTGTTTCCATTGGGTACCCTGCGGATTGGAAAGGAAAGAAGAGGGTAAATATGGTTCAGGCACCAAATGGACTGCAATTGGAGTGTCCTAGTTCATACTTTGCTCCACAGACAAACAATAGTCCATACTACACTCCACAGATTCCTAGTTACCAGAGGTATGGGAATGATCAATATCATCATCCTGGAACCAGTAGCAATGGGGGAGTTCCTTATTTTACTCCCACTCAGTATAATCAGATCCTGCAGATGTTGAACAAGCCCAAAGTCAATGAATCTAGTGCAAATGGAGCAGGTATATTTGCAGGTACCTCATTATATAGTGTTACAGATAGTTGTAGCCCTGATTGGATAGTTGATAGTGGTGCAACTAATCACATGGTTGGTACTAAGAACTTGCTAAATTATGGATTAACAGTGAAAAATCCATGCAAAGTTCAATTAGCTACAGGTGATTCAGCAACTATCACACATTCAGGGAACTCTAAACTGACAGAAGGTGATGTAGTTCAAGATGTGTTGTGTGTACCTGAATTTAAATTCAATCTCCTGTCTGTATCTAAGCTGACTAGGGAATTGAAGTGTTGTGCTCTATTCTGTCCGGATTTCTTCATCCTACAGGATCTCTTCACTGGGAGAGTGAAGGGGATTGGTGAAGAGGAAGAAGGATTATATTGGCTGAGAACTCAACATCAACATGGGAGACAGGAGACAAGATCAATGATAGCAGCTAAAGGTTGTGATGGTGGTGACATATGGCATAGAAGGCTAGGGAATGTTCCCATGAGTGTGATTAGGAAAATTAGCATGTTAAAGACCAATAATGGTAGTCTTACATTAGCTCATTGTGATATATGCCCTTTGGCAAGACAAGTTGGACTCCCTTTTCCAACTGTTGGAAGTAAAAGTACAAGTTGTTTTGATTTGATTCACTTAGATGTATGGGGACCATATAAAGCTGCTACATATAATAAAATGAAGAACTTTCTTACTTTGGTTGATGATTGTTCCAGATGGACTTGGGTTTTCTTAATGTATCTTAAATCAGATGTTTCCACTGTGTTGAAACAGTTTCTTCTAATGGTTAAGACTCAATTTGGGAAGCAGGTGAAGACTGTCAGATCAGATAATGGAGGAGAATTCTTTAATTCTCAGTGTGATGAATTGTTCAGAAGTCATGGAATAGTGCACCAGAGTTCTTGTCCACACACACCTCAACAGAATGGGGTGGTGGAAAGAAAGCACAGACATATCCTAGAGACAGCCAGGGCTATTAGATTTCAAGGACATCTACCAATCAGATTTTGGGGAGAGTGCATACTAGCAGCTGTGCATGTTATTAATAGAATTCCTTTGTCTGTCTTACACAATGTCTCACCTTTTGAAATTATGTTTGGAAAACAATCTGATATTTCTTATATGAGAGTGATAGGATGTTTGTGCCATGCCACAGTTCTGCACAACTCAAATAAGTTTGGTCCAAGAGCAATTAGATCAGTTTTGCTGGGATATGGATCTACACAGAAGGGATACAAACTATATGACCTTGAACATCATAAAATCTTTATCAGTAGAGATGTTGTGTTTACTGAAACCATCTTCCCTTTTCACTCTCACACTTCAGATGTTTTGCGGGAAAATGAAGTTGTTGCACCAGTTTTTGAGATAGAGCATGCTCTTTCATATTCACATGATACAGCAACATCACCTGTTCATCATGAATTAGGTGGTACACCAGATGCTGCACCATTACCAGTTAATGAACCAGATGTTTCAGCAGAGCCTTCAGATGTTGAGGTAGGACAGAAGGTGCCATTAGTGTCTGCTGATTCAGTGGCTATTGAAGAACCTACACAAGTGGTTTTGAGAAGATCAACTAGAGTAAACAGGACTCCAGTGGTGCATACTGATCCAGTGCATTGTACTGGTACATCTTCCCAAAATGGTCAGAGAAGGTCCAACAGAGCAAGCAAGCCTCCACTTTGGCAAAAATATTTTATTACTTCAGGAAAAGTTAAGCAGCCTAATTGCCTCTACTCTATCTCAAATAATATTGATTACAGTTGTTTGTCCAAGCCATATCAGTGCTATATTGCTAATTCCTCAATAGAGACTGAACCAAGGACTTATCATCAAGCTATGCATGATGCTAGATGGGTTCAGGCTATGAAAGAAGAGATCCAGGCCTTGGAAGATAACAGGACATGGGAGCTTGTACCATTGCCCAATGGGAAGAAGGCCATAGGGTGCAAGTGGGTATACAAGATCAAATACAAGGCAGATGGGCAAGTTGAAAGGTTTAAGGCCAGGCTAGTGGCCAAGGAGTATAACCAAAGGGAAGGCTTGGACTATCATGAAACTTTTTCTCCTGTAGTGAAAATGGTTACAGTGAGAACTGTGCTGTCTATTGCTGCTACCAAAGGTTGGGACATTCAACAAATGGATGTGTATTATGCCTTTTTGCAAGGAGACTTGACTGAGGAAGTCTATATGCAAATTCCTCAGGGCTGTCACCATGAACAAGAAGGAGAAAATTAGGTCTGCAAGCTGCTCAAGTCCCTCTATGGGCTCAAGCAGGCTTCCAGGCAGTGGAATGTGAAACTAACCAGTACATTGCTTGCAGCAGGTTTTCAACAAAGTCCCCTAGACTATTCTCTCATGACCAGGAAGAGTGAAGATGGAATTGCAGTGATCCTCATATATGTGGATGATCTTCTTATCACAGGCAGTAGCACTCAGCTGATAGAAGATGCAAAGCAGGTCCTGAAGGATCAATTCAAAATTAAAGATCTGGGAGCTCTTAGATTCTTCTTAGGCATCGAATTTGCCAGAAACTCAGGTGGAATCTTGATGCATCAAAGAAAGTATGCCTTAGAGCTCATTTCAGATTTAGGCTTAGGAGGTTCTAAGCCAGCTAACACATCAGTGGAATTGAATCAAAAGCTTACTACTCCTGAATTTGATACCTTGGTTCGTGATAACTCTGACTTGCTCTTGTCAGATGCCAGTGAGTACCAAAGACTGGTTGGGAGGCTGTTGTATCTCACCATCATCAGACCAGACATCTCTTATGCAGTTCAGAGTTTAAGTCAGTTTATGCAGGCTCCTAAAGTATCTCACATGAATGCTGCAATTAGAGTGGTGAAGTATGTTAAGCAAGCTCCAGGCCTAGGAGTTCTTTTAGCAGCCAATCACTCAGGTTCTCTCCAAGCTTATTGTGATGCAGATTGGGGTTCATGTGTTAACACTAGGAGGTCTATCACTGGGTACATGATCAAGTATGGGAATTCCTTGATTTCCTGGAAATCCAAGAAGCAATCCACCATTTCTAGAAGTTCAGCTGAGGTAGAGTATAGAAGCCTAGCATCCACTGTGGCAGAGATCACCTGGATCATTGGTCTTTTCCATACCTTGGACATACCTTTAGCATTGCCTGTTCCTTTGCATTGTGACAGCAAAGCTGCTATCCAAATTGCAGCTAATCCGGTCTTTCATGAGAGAACTAAACACATTGACATTGATTGTCATTTTATCAGGGAGAAGGTGCTTAGTGGTCAGGTGGTCATCCATTACTTGTGCTCTTCTGAACAGCCTGCTGATGTACTTACTAAAGGTTTGGGCAAGCTGCAGCATACTTATTTGGTGTCCAAGCTGGGCATGAAGAATATCTTCATATCACCCAGCTTGAAGGGGGCTATTAGAGAATATAACAAGGAGATTGCAAAGAGCTAAAAGAGCTCAGTGTAGTGCCACCTGGCACTGTTAGTTAGTGGGCACTGTTAGTTAGTTAGCTTGTTTGTTAGCTTGTTTATTAAGCAGTTATTGTAAAAGATATTTTCACTAAGTCGGTTAGTAGGAGTATATATACAGATGTGTAGTCCATGTATTAGGCAGAGAGTTCATTTGTACAGTTTATCTTTTCTGGACTGTAGCTTTTCTCTCAATGAGAGCATGAAATAGAAGCTTTCCATTCTAGAATTCTCTCTTCTTTACATGTATAATGCAGAAATTATCAAATTTTATGTGTCAAAAAAGGGTCAGGTGAACCCATGGTCATCCGACTGAACTTGATAAATTATTTGTATAATTCTTAAAATATATCTAGTATTATCTGAAGGCATCCATGGTCAAAAGAGATTGAGTGATGGATTGGTTCAGATTTGGTCTTAACTCCTTCAGGTCAAGAGATTGAATCCCACTTACTGCTATACTGATGAGATTTTTTTGTGATACTGTAATTAATTATCTTTTGCTCGCTAAGTTGTTGTCACTATAAAATTTTATATCTTATTTTAAAAAACAATGGTGCAACCGCCATCTTGAAATCTTAAATTCGCCTCTGGGTATGTTGTTGTTGTTAATCATATCTTTGGCAAAATAGTTTTAGATTTTCTCTAACTTAATATAAGATAATTACTGTTACATAGTAGTATAAGTTTTGAAAAGAAATGCAGATGATTGTAACTGTTCTGTAAAATCTATATTCTTTTACATACTTCATGGAGTTACTCCATGTCCTAAAAGAGAGAGATGCTAGTTAAAACAGCATCCTCTACTCTGTGTTCTCTAAATTAGAGACATTCAGTGAGTTATATAGGAAAAGGAAACAAAGGCTAATTAATCAAGTTCACAACCTTATGTTGACAGAATTATCACCCCCCATCCCACCGTACATTTAAAGACTGAGGTTGATATATACATATATATATTCATAAAAAGACATGAATTGTAAACTGACCTCGATATACAAGGATGGGATGATTAGCTCTTTAGCACATGCTACGCTTGTCAAGTGATCTTTCACTATGGTTTTGTCAATTACTTCATCTAATCCACGGAAGTCGAAGAAGTTGAAAGTAAGATCAGCGTGGATCAAAGAGGACAGGTCCCCGAGCCTAATTTCCACACAATCGAAATCCCCTGAAATCTTTAAATGTTGAACATATGGAGCAACAATTTCAAAGTAACAATCACCTCCCATATAGTCGACAGGATGTCTGTGGTTAATCAATTCCAGTCTCCTACACTTTGGGGAAGTTAAATGCAAACGATGAAAACCACAAAAGTCACCCAGGTTCATAGATTCCAGCTGATGACAATTTGATGTTATTTGTTGAATGTGTTCCTCACGGAGAAGCACAAATGTTAGCGTTAAACTCTTTAGGGATGTCCAATTCAGTATACGATCTTCTGGTATTCTGCAATACTGGCATTTTAGTTTTAGAACCGATGAGCTGCTGCAAAGATCCTGTGGCAAGCTATAGTGATCTCTATCAAAATACATGCCGAAGAAATCAAGGGAATGCCATACATCTAGGTCAAGATCCTCCACTTTTTTCTCCAAAGCAATTTCAAGCCATTTGTCGAGTTTGGGACTATAATTAGAGACATCAAGGTTAGGTTTGAAATGTAGAGTGAACCTTTTAATTTTAGAGCAGGTAAGAAGAGGTAGTGCATTGTCCATGAAGGAAATAAACCTGTTATCAGACCAACCAGTCTTCCAGGAATAAAAATCCAGGTTGTCGATACAAGTCCAGAGGCATTGCCAACGTTTAGAGAGAATAGTTGTTTTGCAGGCATCTGTCATGGGGAGTATAGAAAGAATTTGAACAATAAGAGCGTCTGGCAGCGCACCTATCCAATCAATTCCAGTTTCTGCCTCAATCTTGTCTGTTTTTGCAAATGATTCAGCCTCGTATTGTGCTTTTGGGTCTCCATCATCACCAAAATTGTGTGGGGATTGGTCTTGCTCGCCCATCCTCTCCTTGTCACAGCAGCTTTTTTCCTTTCAAAGTTTATTGCAAGAATGAGAGACATGTAAACTAGTACTAGTACTAATCTTTGGTGCATGTTAGCCAAAATAAGTGTGATACTCTTACTAGGTTCTTGAGCTTGGGTGCATTGGAAATCACGAGTATTTTCAAGCATGGTACTCAACCGTTGAATACCACATTTATCGATGTGTGACTCTTGGTTTGACAAACCAGCGACTCCAGCTCCCATTTCATTTTTCGTCTCTCTAGGACTCCATTATAATTTCAACTCTCTCACCAAAGAATTAAAAAAAAAAAAACCAAAAACCATTAGGAATTACTCCCTCCGTGTTCATTTTTACTGGTCCGACTTTGAACATTCCTTTACAAAATAATAAATGAAGTGCATGTTTTAGAATCATATTCATACTAATTAGTGTATATTCAGTCAACTTGAGAAATGATTTGAAATGAGTAGTTAATATTAGGGGTAAAACAAAAAAATTACTTTCTCTATTTTTAAATAAGTGATCATTTTAGGTTGAGCACACCTCTTAAGAAATAGCTCACTCCTAAAAAATAAAAGATATTCTTACTACCTTATCCATAATTAAATTATATTGTACATATAGTATGATCTTTTCTAATTAATGATTTTTGGTTATGTAAAAAAGGCAAATTTGAAAGAATATGATTAATTTATACTTGATAGTCTAAATGATTACTTGTTTAGGAACAAAATAAAAAGGTAAAATGATCACTTATTTAAGAAACAAAGGGAGTAGTTATTTTTCACTTAACATGCTAAAATGGATAAGTACTCCGTTCTGTTTCATTTTACTTACTCATATTAACTTGGTACTCCCATTGAAAATGTAGAATTATGAAGGATTTATTTTATTAAATTAATCTTATTGATTATACTTTGAAAATTTAAATTTGTTGACTATGGTCAAATCTTAACTTTATAAGGACTAGTAAGCAACTTGAAGGCATACGGCTTTCTGGATGTAGATGATGATATCTATACACCTAGAATCACGAAGATGTCTACTTTGCGCTATGCCATACGATCTCAGGATTGCTTCGATTCCTTGACGCTATGTGGGAGAACTTCTTTTCTTTATAGTATTTATAGTAAATAGTAATAGTACAAGTACACTATTTCAGTAAACTTCGCTTCATTTAGTTCAGTTTAGTTTTAGTTTAGGTTTATTCTGTAAAATAAAATTCAATAAAAAAGGTCCAAACCACTCTCGAGGCCCTCAGGACCCATGCAAATCATTCGACTAACTCATAAATCACCTTCCGTACCTAATGGAACTAACAAAACTTAAATTAGAGTTCGTTTACCTATTATGTTGACTTTGGTCAAACATTCATTTCTCAAAATCCTAGAATTTGATTTCTTTTCCCAAAATGCATTTGATTGCCTCGAGAGTCATGTCCTCAATCCACACAAGTCAAAATTTACAAACATAAAGTTACGAAAAGGGTCTTCTAGGGAAAGGGGCCCAAATACTAAAAATGATCGTACAAATCGTTACACTTCAGTTGCTTGAATTCAGTTCTTTAGTATGATCTCTTTCTTGCTATCATAAACTATTTCTTGCCTTTCCCTTCTCTGAAGATAGGTCTGTGTTATGCAAGAAGACAATCTCAACCAATATATAGCTATGAAATTGAGCTTAGTTTAGGTCAAAGATGAAGAACAATGGAGCTGTAGAGCTCTTTCTCAGATCTAGAGAGAAAACACAGAGATATTTTTATTGATATTAGCTTCAGCAATTCACTGTTACATTATTTTTATAGAAAGTAAAATGATAACCGCCTATCTCAACTAATTTCAGTAATACCCTTATGCCTAAGGACAATTACCTAACTACCCTTGTGCTCCTACTCTCTTATGACTTTTCAATACTCCCCCTCAAGCTGGAGGGTGGAAACCATCAAGCACTCCCAGCTTGTGAAGAAGGAAAGTATGTTGAGCTTCTCCTAAACCTTTTGTCAATAAATCAGCTAACTGTGAAGCTGTTGGAACAAAATGAGGTAAAATAAGCCCATGCTTGATCTTCTCCCTTACAAAATGACAGTCTATTTCTATATGCTTAGTTCTCTCATGATAAATGGGATTAGAGGCAATCTGAATAGCAGCTTTGTTGTCATAATTGAAGGGAATAGGTGTAGGAGTAAGGAACCCCTGCTCATGCAATAGACCTGAAAGCCATGTAAGCTCTGCCACTACAGAAGCTATGCTCCTATATTCTGATTCTGCTGAGCTCCTGCTAACTGTTGGTTGCTTTTTAGACTTCCAGAAAATGAGAGAATCACCTAGTCTCACTACATAACCAGTAACTGATCTTCTAATGTTAGGGCAAGACGCTCAATCTGAATCACAATAGGCTACTAGTTGAAGTGAAGAACCATGTGGGAAATACAAACCAAGACCTAGACTGTCTTTGATGTATTTGAGAACCCTCAATGCTGCTTCCATATGTGACTATTTGGGCTTCTGCATAAATTGGCTTAACACTTGCACAGCAAAACAGATGTCTGGCCTAGTAATGGTTAGATAGATCAGCTTACCAATCAACCTTTGATAACCACTGATATCTTCCAATACTGTATCTCCAATGCTTCCTACATGAATGCCATACTCAATTGTGGTTAGCTTTAGTGTGGTTTCTAGAGGTGTAGGAGTTAGCTTAGCACCACCAAGTCCTGCCTCTAAGATCAGTTCCAATGAATATTTTCTCTGATTCAGAAGAACTCATTTGGCTAATCTAAGGATCTCAATTCCAAGGAAGTATCTTAGATCACCTAAGTCCTTGACCTTAAAACATTTATGAAGGGTAATTTTAGCTTCATATATTAACTCAGAGTTATTTCTTATAATGAGTAAGTCATCTACATAAATGAGGATCACCACTAGGTCTGATCCTTGATGTTTAGTGAACAAGGAGTGATCATAAGCACTCTATTTATATCCTGCTGCAAATAAGGCATTTGTAAGCTTGATGTTCCATTGTCTAGAGGCTTGTTTCAAGTCATATAATGACTTGAGCAATCTGCAAACTTTCTTCTTCTCCCCTGTCTCTGAAACCCTTAAGGTAGATCCATGTAAACTTCTTCAAATAAATCTCCTTGTAAAAAAACATTGTTCACATCCATTTGTGATAATCCCCAGCATTGTGAAGCTGTAATATTGACAGTGACCATCTTTGCCATTGGAGAGAAAGTATCGTGGTAGTCAAGTCCCTCTTTCTGGTTGTACCCTTTTTGCCACAAGTCTTTCCTTGTACCTTTCCACTTCCCCATTGGCTTTATACTTTATCTTGTACACCCACTTTGATCCTATAGATTGTTTTCCCAATGGCAAGTCAACCACCTCCCATGTGTGATTATCCTCCAAAGCAGTCACTTCTTGTTGCATAGCCTCTATCCACTTGCTATCCAAGGAAGCCTCCTTGAAGTTCTTGGGCTCTACACAAGCTGAGAAACCAGCCAGATAGGATTGGTATGTGTTAGAGAGTTTAAAGTAAGAGACAAAGTCAGAAATAGAATACAAAGAGTGTCCAGTAAACTTCTTGGTAGTCACATAATCTTATAACCAGATGGGAGGCTTGAATGTTCTATGGGTTGTCCTTGGAGGAGGCAAGACAGTAGGTAATATTGCCTCTAGTGCATGATTAACTACCTCATCACTAGAAACTAGTTTTGTAGCTAGTTCTTGATCTGCAATATTAGGGATCAATTCAGCAGTTGGGACCTGATCTTCAACAATATTGATTGCTTCATTAATGGGGTCTGACTCCTCAATACTAGAGTCTACTTCAACATTTGAACCATCAGAGCTAGGAGGCATCTGCAGAGGCACTTGCACACTAGTTGTTTCACCTTCATCTCTGATGATTGTAGAATCTACAAAGATGTTGTCTATGTCTTTCTTACTTCCCTTGAAAGGAAATATATTTTCTCTAAACTTGACTTCCATGCTGATGAAAAAGGTTCCAGAGTTCAAGCCAAACAATTTGTACCCTTTCTGAGTTTCTGCATAACCAAGGAAGACAACTTTCTTTGCCCTGGGATCAAACTCTCCTTTTCTAGGCAGTATGCTAGCAAAGCACAAACATCCAAAGACTCTGAGATGCTAAAAAATAGGTGGTTTCCTATACAATTTTTCATAAGGTGACTGCCCAAGTAAGATAGGAGTTGGCAAATTATTAATCAAATAGATAGTTGTTCTCACTCAGTCACCCCAGTACATGTTAGGCATACCACTTTGAAACTTCAAGGCCCTAGCCACCTCAAGAATATGCCTATGATTTCTTTTCACAACTCCATTTTGTTGTGGAGTGTATGGACAAATACTTAGATGAATAATTTCCAAAGCGGCAAACAATTCAACACAATTAGAATTGAAGAATTCTGTTCCACTATTTGTCCTTAAAACCTTCACAGAAATATCAAACTAATTTTTTATTCTAAGTAGAAAATCTTTCAGTACAACAATGACCTCATTCTTGGAATGTATCAAACAAACCCAAGTATATCTGCTAAAATCATCCACTATGGTAACAAAGTAAAGTTTTCTGTCATAGGTAGGGACCTTAAAAGGCCCCCATACATCCACATGAACTAACTACATAATACTGCTAGTCTTGCTCATACTATTGGGAAACTTGAGTCTACTTTGTTTAGCTAGTGGACAACTAATGCAATGCTCTTGAGTCTTCTGACTCACCTTATTCTCTAGAAAGCTGATATGTTGCATAACTTTTGTAGTAGGATGACCAAGCCTCATATGCCAAAGAGTTGAGTCCTGACTCTTATTAACTACTGCTCCTGCTAGGATAGTGTCATTGTTGCACAACCAGTATAGTCCTTCAGTCTCTCTACCAATTTACATCACCCTGCCAGTAGAGAGTTCCTGAAACAAACAAAACTCTTGATAAAAGGAAACTGAACAACACAGTTCCTTTGTCAATTTTGACACTGATAATAAGTTGAATTTAAAGTCTGGAACATATAACACATTCCTAAGTGTCTGATTTTTAAGGATGAATGCTTCTCCTATGTGTGATCTTGCTCTTTTCACCAGTTGGGACTTGCACTCCATTACCTTCATGACGAGTAAGCATAAGTTTTCTTAGTACTTTCCTAAGAGTTGTAATGTGGTGTGTAGCACCAGAGTCTACTATCTAATCACATGACTCTACTTTTGAGAGAAAAGTAGATATACCTGCCATGTTACTGCGATATTTTGCTGCACAGCTGGTGCTAGGTGGATCATCTACCCTGTCCATGAGCTAATTATAATGATCTCTCGTGAGATATTGTCCTCCAGCAGTGGTGGCATGTGCATAGGGCTTAGAATCATAACCCTGCATCTGCATCTGCATCTTCTTCTTACTCTTGAAATCTGGTGGAAAGCCTACAAGCTAATAACAATTCTCCTTTTGATGCCCTTTGTATCCATAATGCTCACAAATGATCCCAACATTGGATTTCTTTGGCTTGAAACCTATGGTTCTTCCAGCTAGCAAACTTAATGATTCTCTATGGTTATCAACCACTCCTAGTACTCGCTGACTCTCTTCCTGTAATACTAGAGCATAGGCCTGATTAACAGTCAAAACAGGAGTCCTAAGCAATATATCACTCCTAACGTGGCTATAGCTCTCATTAAGCCCCATTAGGAACTACAATAGACGTTGATTCCCTAAGTGTTCAACATATGGCCTTGACTCCACACAATCATATCTAGGAACAAGAGCAATTAAGTCTAATTCATCCCATGCATCCTTCATTCTAGAGTAATAAGCAGTAATAGAATATGTACCTTGTGTGAGTGTAGCAATCTCACGCCACAACTGGTAGATCCTAGCGAGGTTTGACTTATGAAATCTCTCGTTAAACTCATCCCATACCTTCTTTGCAGTCAAGCCAACACAATGCTTAAAATCAACTCTGGTGCAACAGTGCAGCTGATCCATGACAAGACGATAGCATTACATCTGTCCCAAGTGTTGACCAATTCTCCTTTGTATGAGCTTCGTGAGCAGCTTCCATCAACAAATCCCAAGTTTTTCCTCCTTAGCAGAGCAAGTCGCATCGATCGACTCCACAGGGTGTAGTTCTCAGGCCTTGTCAATTTGAGTCCAATCAATACTAATCTTGATGTATCTGATGCCTGTAGGTGAAGAGGATGAGTGTAATCTAACTGAGAAGTTTCTGCTATTGTTCTTCCTACTTCCTCCATAGATGATGATAGTCTTCAACTAATGCGCTGAAATCGAGTAATTCTGGCCCGATCGTTGCTCTGATACCATGTGGAATTGAGCTTAGTTTAGCTCAAAGATGAAGAACAATGTAGTTGTATAGCTCTTTCTCAGATCTAGAGAGAAAACACACAAATATTTTTATTGATCTTAGATTCAGCAATTCATTGTTACATTGCTTTAATAGAAAGTAAAATGATAACCGCCTATCTCAACTAATTTCAGTAATACCCTTATGCCTAAGGACAATTACCTAACTACCCTTGTTCTCCTACTCTCTTATGACTTTCCAATAATAACACATGTCAATCGACATTTATTGTTTATCTCTGTATCATTCCAATTTTATCGGATATCCCCGAAGGGACTATAATCGACATTTATTTAGAGATAAACATAGAAGTTGTAAAATATATCTTAACCCTAGAGAATAAAGGAAACATAGGGGAGATATTTTTTTTCATAAAATAAAAATCTGGACTTTTAAGTTAGCAATAAAAATCTACCAAGATTTTCAATTAATTAGGAGATTGCTAGGTCAATACATACAAAAATATTTAATATCTTGTGTGAAAATGAATCTTAACCATGCTAACTATTAGATATTATACAAGAATCAACTAGCAGGACCAGGTCCCTTAGCTTGCAATAAAAACCCAACACAATTGCATGTTTGTTACTTCCTCCGTTTCTAAATAAGTGATCTTTTAGCCTTTTCATTTTGTTCCTAAATAAGTGATCTCTTTTATATAATCAAGAAGACATTAATTATTTTCTTTCAATTTTATCCTTTTTTAAATAAAGAGAGTTTTGCATAACTAAAAAACTACTAAAGAGTTACATCTTTTTCAAGATATTTATTAAGGGTAAGTTGGTAAAAATATTTTTTATTTTCTAGAAATGAGTAATTTTTGAAAGGGTGTGTCCAAACTAAAAAGATCACTTATTTAGAAATGGAGAAAGTAAAGGGTGTGTCCAAACTAAAAAGATCACTTATTTAGAAATGGAGAAAGTAATCATCAAACTTCCATTTTTCAACATCCTTTGTTTTAATAAATTGGAGTTAAGATACTCTTTCTCTACTCATGGGACATCCAACCACTTCTTAATATAATAGTGAGTCATTCTACAACCTTTTCAAGACACTTTCAACCCTTTTTACACCATTGACAAATTCAATTATTTTTTTAAACTTGAATCTTATTCAATATAGAAACACATGCAGTTTCATTGGTAACGAGATCACTCGAATAATCTCATCCACTTGAAAATTCAAAAAAAAATTGCTAGTTCGATTTCTATAAATTTATTAATCCCGCAGTTTGGAAAAAATTCATTATCCAATTAAAGATAAATAGAAGGGAGAATGCTCCGTTAAGAACAAATAATCAAAATCTTAGGAAACATTATAAAATGAAATATCTTACTAAAAAACTTAACTCTATCATATAGTACTCTCTCTCTTCTAATTTATGTGATACTTTTTTCTTTTTAATTTGTCCAGAAAATAATGTCACTTTTCTGTAGTTAGAAATAACTTAACTTTAAAGTTTCTAATTATAGAAAAAAGACATTATAATCTACAAGATACTCAAAAGATTTAATAGAATGTTCCGATATTATGGAATACCATATCATGGCCCTTTCAATCAGGGTTTCCCCAAACATTTTGAGTAGAACCGACTTGATTTCTTCCAATTGCATATCGTTGCCCTTTATTGTACAAGTGTAGGCTGTAAAATGCTCTTGAGGGTCAGTTGTCCCGTCATATTTTGGGATGTCAGACATCTTGAATAACTTGGGTATCATCTTTGGGACCGCACTCGGAGAGAATGGTAGTTGTGTTATGTTTTTTGGAGATTTTGGAGAGAGATGCAAACAATAAAATAGAAAATATGAATGAAAACTTTCTCATATTAATTTCATTAATAATAAGCCTTTATATAGGCACATAAACAAAGTAGTAGACTCCTCCTATATCTAAAGTACTAAACTCTTATTAAAACTAATAAACTGAATATTCAACTAAATCAATAATTAGACTCCTCAAATAACTAAACAACTAATTATTCTAGAAACTATGTAGCAGTAACAGATGCAATATCCAACACTCCTCCTTGCTTCTGTTGCTGCAATCTAGTAAAGTTCGTCCTCCTGAGTTTCTTCTTCCATTAGTAGTGCTTGTGAGTTGTTTTGATCTTTGAACTTGCACACTTTTGTAACATGACCTGTTTGTTTGCAATTTCCACATATTGCGTCAGATCTCCACCAACAAAATTTTTCTAAGTGTGTTTTCTTCTTGCAATATTTGCAAAGAGGATAATCAATTTTTTCTTTTTGGTGTTTTACATAAAAAATACTTTCATCAACTTTATCTTGTCTGAAAGCTCTTCTTTGCTCTTGTGCTTGAAGAGCACTTATTAATTCTGCAAGAGATATGGTAGAGAGATCTTGAGACTCTTCTAGCGCAGAGATTTTTGACTCAAATCTCTCTGGAATAGTCACAAGAATTTTTTCAACTATTCTGTTATCTTTAAAATCCTCGCCAAGCAACCTGATTCTATTGACAATCAAAGAGATCTTGTCAGAATACTTAGTGATGGTCTCACCCTCTTGCATTCTAAGAGATTCAAATCCCTTTTCAAATTCAAGATCTGATTTTGTCTGCCTCGTTCACTTCCTTGATACTCCTTTTCGAGTTTGTCCCAAGCTTCTTTCGCTGTCTCACATGCAATTATTTTAGAGAAGATAGAATCTCCAACTGAATTTTGAATCACAATTTTGGCTTTGCATCTTCTGGTTTTCTCTTCTGAAAGATTTTTGATTTGGGCAGAAGTAGAATTTTCAGGGAGTGGTTGTAAAGGTGATCCTTCCGTTACAACTTCCCACAAATCATAAGCTTCAAGATAAGACTTCATCTTCACTGCCCAAATTTGATAATTTTCACCAGTGAAAATTTGTGGACCAGTCAAAGAAAGACCATTGCTTGCCATGGTTGATGAAAAATAGGTTAAAAGTGGTATGGATTAAAATTGGTTAAAATTGATATTGGTTGAAAATAGCCCTGAGCGTTAAAAGTAAGCACGGGTTAAAATAAGTTGAAAATGAGTATGGATTAAAAATAGTTGACAGTTTTTTTTTTCTCAACAAAGGCACAAGATCATGAAGGCTCTGATACCACTGTTATGTTTTTTGGAGATTTTGGAGAGAGATGCAAACAATAAAATAGAAAATATAAATGAAAACTTTCTCATATTAATTTCATTAATAATAAGCCTTTATATAGGCACATAAACAAAGTAGTAGACTCCTCCTATATCTAAAGTACTAAACTCTTATTAAAACTAATAAACTGAATATTCAACTAAATCAATAATTCGAGAAAGTTTTCATTCATATTTTCTATTTTATTGTTTGCATCTCTCTCCAAAATCTCCAAAAAACATAACAGTGGTATCAGCGCCTTCATGATCTTGTGCCTTTGTTGAGAAAAAAAAAACTTTCAACTATTTTTAATCCATACTCATTTTCAACTTATTTTAACCCGTGCTTACTTTTAACGCTCAAGGCTATTTTCAACCAATATCAATTTTAACCAATTTTAATCCATACCACTTTTAACCTATTTTTCATCAACCATGGCAAGCAATGGTCTTTCTTTGACTGCTCCACAAATTTTCACTGGTGAAAATTATCAAATTTGGGCAGTGAAGATGAAGTCTTATCTTGAAGCTTATGATTTGTGGGAAGTTGTAACGGAAGGATCACCTTTACAACCACTCCCTGAAAATTCTACTTCTGCCCAAATCAAAACTCTTTCAGAAGAGAAAATCAGAAGATGCAAAGCCAAAATTGTGATTCAAAATTCAGTTGGAGATTCTATCTTCTCTAAAATAATTGCATGTGAGACAGCGAAAGAAGCTTGGGACAAACTCGAAAAGGAGTATCAAGGAAGTGAACGAGGCAGACAAAATCAGATCTTGAATTTGAAAAGGGATTTTTGAATCTCTTAGAATGCAAGAGGGTGAGACCATCACTAAGTATTCTGACAAGATCTCTTTGATTGTCAATAGAATCAGGTTGCTTGGCGAGGATTTTAAAGATAACAGAATAGTTGAAAAAATTCTTGTGACTATTCCAGAGAGATTTGAGTCAAAAATCTCTGCGCTAGAAGAGTCTAAAGATCTCTCTACCATATCTCTTGCAGAATTAATAAGTGCTCTTCAAGCACAAGAGCAAAGAAGAGCTTTCAGACAAGATAAAGTTGATGAAAGTATTTTTTATGTAAAATACCAAAAAGAAAAAATTGATTATCCTCCTTGCAAATATTGCAAGAAGAAAACACACTTAGAAAAATTTTGTTGGTGGAGATCTGACGCAATATGTGGAAATTGCAAACAAACAGGTCATGTTACAAAAGTGTGCAAGTTCAAAGATCAAAACAACTCACAAGCACTACTAATGGAAGAAAAAACTCAGGAGGACGAACTTTACTAGATTGCAGCAACAGAAGCAAGGAGGAGTGTTGGATATTGCATCTGTTACTGCTACATAGTTTCTAGAATAATTAGTTGTTTAGTTATTTGAGGAGTTTAATTATTGATTTAGTTGAATATTCAGTTTATTAGTTTTAATAAGAGTTTAGTACTTTAGATATAGGAGGAGTCTACTACTTTGTTTATGTGCCTATATAAAGGCTTATTATTAATGAAATTAA
>QJPP01001932.1:177500-242279 GCA_003996215.1 Jaltomata sinuosa | reverse complement strand
CAAGAAGGACTACCAGATCAGGAACCGCGGTCGGAACCTCCATCCCCACCGGGACTGCTGCGGAAGAGGTCTGTCCTACTCACGTAATGCAGACCAGTTATGGAGTCCGCACTGCTGGTTCTGTTGCTCCTACGAGGAACCTACCAGTCCCCCTACTTCTTCCCCTGCTACTGCTCCTGCTATGACCCCTGCTACTGATCCTGCTATGGTCCTCACTCGAGCTCCCAGGACCGGTACTACTCGGGTCCAACCCCCACAGGGTGAGATTACAAATGTTGAGTTCAGGCAGACTATTCAGATGCTTGCTCACCTTATGTCCTCTCAGTCTCTCTGGTCAGGAAGTGAGACTATGCAGGTTTTCAGATGCTTCTAGAGTGGGTCAGTTTATGCGGCTAAATCCACCAGTCTTCACGGGGTCCAATGCTGAAGAAGACCCTCATGACTTTGTGGACGAATGGAGAAAATATGCAGTGTCATGCATACTAGCGATACCGAGGGAGTGGAATTGGTATCCTATCTGCTGAAAGGGTGCCTATCAGTGGTACGATGAATGGGAGGAAATGAGGGGTGAAAATGCTGAGCCTGCTGTATGGGAAGATTTCTCTGAAGCATTCCTTGACCACTACTTTCCGCAAGAATTGAGAGAGGCTAAGGCGGAAGAATTTGTGAATCTGAGGTAGAATAATATGACTATCAAGGAATATGCTTTGAAGTTTAACCAACTGTCTCGTTATGCTCCGGAGTTGGTATCTGACATGAGGGCACGGATGAGGAAGTTTACAAATGGCATCTCTGATGACTTGGTGTTGTCGTGTAAATCGGCGATGTTGAATAAGGATATGGATATGCCCAGATTGGTGGTGTATATACAGCAAGTTGAGGAAGAGAAGAAAAGGCAAGCCGAGGCGGTAGAGCGCCAAAATAAGAGGACAAGACCTGGGGATCAGGAGACAGACCGTCAGCATGCTAGTAAAGGGGACAGACGTCGATTCAAAAAGAGATCTTGGGGTCATGCTCACTCATCTTCTAGTGCACCATCCCCTAAACCTGCGGGCGACCAGAGATCTCAGCATAACCATGGCTCCAGAATGTCGAGCACTCAGTCACAGGGCACTATGGTCCAGTCCGCACCATCCTACCCTCCTTGCAGCATTTGTGGGAAACTGCACCGTGGGAAATGCTATCACAATGGTCGTACATACTATGGGTGCAGCCAACCCAGACACATTCAGCGTGAGTGTCCCTCGGCTAAGGGTACTTCTGGGGTAACTAAGACCCAAGCTACTACTTCTGCAGCCCTCTTGCTAAGGGTGCTACTTCAGGCATAGGTGGAGGTCGTAATCGTTTATATGGACTGTCCACTTGTCAGGAATCAGAGGCTTCGCCAGATGTTGTCACGGGTATGTTACAGATCTTCTCCCATGATGTTTATGTGTTACTTGATCCTGGTTCTACCTTATCTTATGTGACCCCCTATGTGGCGGTGAATTTTGGTTTTTCTCCTGAAAACATTCCTGAACCCTTCTTAGTCTCCACCCCTGTTGGTGATTCCATTGTTGCTGAGAGGGTCTATAGAAATTGTGTTGTAACTATCTTGCTTAAAAATACGGTGATAGATTTGGTAGAGCTTGATATGATAGAGTTTGATGCAATTTTGGGTATGGATTGGCTTCAGTCCTGCTATGCTAATATGGACTATAGGACTAGGATAGTCAAATTATGTTTCCCTAACGAACCAATCCTCGAATGGGAGGGTAGTCCTGTAGGGCCTAAGGGAAATTTTATCTCCTATATTAGGGATCGAAATTTGATATCTAAAGGATGCTTCTACCATCTGGCTCGGGTCAAGGATTCTAATGTCAAAATTCCCCCACTCCAGTCCGTGTCCTTAGTTAACGAATTTCCTGAGGTATTTCCCGAAGACCTTCTTGGAGTCCCTCCTGATAGGGAAATAGACTTTGGGATAGACTTCTGCCTGACACTAGACCCATTTCCATTCCATCGTATAGGATGTCTCCCGCGGAGTTGAAAGAGTTAAAGGAGCAGTTAAAAGACCTCCTTGATAGAGGTTTCATCCGTCTTAGTGTCTCTCCTTGGGGTGCTCCCGTACTCTTCGTGCAAAAGAAAGATGGGTCCCTCCATATGTGTGTTGATTATCGCCAACTGGATAAGGTCACCGTGAAAAACAAGTACCCTCTTTCTAGGATCGATGATCTCGTTGACCAACTTCAGGGTGCTAAGTGTTTTTCCAAAATCGATCTTCGTTCGGGTTACCATCAGTTGAAAGTTAGGGAAGCTGATATCCCTAAAACTGCTTTTCGTACCCAATATGGCCATTTTGAATTCTTAGTCATGTCCTTTGGTTTGAATAACGCTGCTGCAGCATTCATGGATCTTATGAATAGGGTGTTTAAGAAATTTCTGGATATGTTTGTTATTGTATTTATTGATGACATCCTGGTTTACTCTCGGAGTGAGGAGCAGCATGCCAATCACCTCCGTATCATGCTTAGGACTCTTAAGGAGCGGGAATTATATGCAAAATTTTCCAAGTGCAAATTTTGGCTAGACTCGGTAGCTTTCCTCGGTCACATTGTGTCTAGTGAAGGAATAAAAGTGGATCCTCAAAAGATTGAGAAGGTAAAGAAATGGCCCATACCCACGACTCTGAATGACATTAGGAGTTTCTTGGGTTTGGCAGGATACTATAGGAGATTTGTGGAGAATTTTTCCTCTATAGTTGCTCCATTGACAAGGCTCACGCACAAAAAGGCTAAGTTCATATGGTCCGAAGGTTGTGAAGGAAGCTTTGAGAAACTGAAGGACCTTTTGACTTCTGCTCCTGTCTTGATCCTACCTGAGGGTATTGAGGGGTTCGTGGTTTACTGTTGGGGCCAGACCTTGTGTATAAAGCCATGGAAAAAGTTAAGACCATTCGAGAGAGGCTAAAAACTGCCCAAAGTCACCAAAAGTCTTATGCGGATGTTAGAAGAAGGGAGTTGGAATTTGACGTTGGCGATTGGGTGTTCTTGAAGGTCTGTCCTATGAAAGGAGTCATGAGGTTAGGGCAGAAGGGTAAGCTCAACCCTCGTTATATTGGCCCGTATCAGATTTTGAAGAGGATTGGGAATGTCGCTTATGAGTTGGAGTTACCTACGAGTTTGGCATATGTTCATCCCGTGTTTCATGTGTCTATGCTTAAAAAGTGTGTGGGTGATCATTCGCTTGTAGTTCCTATAGAGGACATTGGAGCGAAATATTCGTTGTCCTATGAAGAAGTCCCCATAGAAATTTTGGATCGGCAAGTTCGAAAGTTAAGGACCAAGGAAATAGCTTCGGTGAAAGTGTTATGGAGGAATCAGAAAGTGGAAGAAGCTACGTGGGAATCGGAAGAGGACATGAAGTCTAGATATCCCTTTTTGTTCACTTCTCCGTATGAAGTTAACTAAGGTAATTATGCATAACTTATTCCCAATTCCTTTGTATGTTATTCCTTACCGTCTCCTTCGCATGCCTATGTCATACTAAAAGTGTCCTTGATCATCATTCAGGGACGAATGATCCCAAAGGGGGGATATTGTAACACCCTAAACTTTCGAGCTAGGATTCCAATCGTTTTTCGCATGTAATTAGACATGAACTCGGAAATATTCCCTTGTAACTAGGTGATATGGTCAAGCACTATGTGTGGGAATAGCGTGGGGCATGAATTAAGGTCATAAGGAACCTCTAACATAAGTTAAGTTAAAAGCTTCTCTACCAACTAAGTTTTCGTATTACTTTCTAACTTGGGTCACATTCAAAACGATCATTTCTCTTAGAATATAAAGAGTTAGGTGGCCTATGACTCACCAAATTTGAGGTCTTCGAGTCTTCTTTCCAACGCCACCTACCGCGCATTAATCCGAGTCCAGAGTAAAAAGTTATGATCAGTTTACCGAGAAGACGTCTGTCTGTCCAGAAGACCGTCGAATGTTGGGAGTTAAAACGGAAAGTAAAACGGACCATTTTTTGAGACAACAGTTCGTTTTTCAGACCGTTTTCGGAGGCAGAAACTCAAAATTTTTGAAAGTTAAAACGTCCTCGAAAATGGTCTGTTTGTGGCCAAAACGGACCGTTTTGGTGACCGTTTTCTGACGCATTTTCCTTCCCAATCCAATCTGGATTTTTATTGGAAATGCCTATAGATAGGACCCCTAGGGTATTGTTGCGAGAATTGCCTCTTTTAAGCTATTTGAGGATGTTTTGGTCCTTTACTCATCCAAGATTCATCCCCTACTTATTCTAAACCTCCTAAGGCACGATTAAAATCAAAAGATGAGCGTTACTTCTCCTCTCTAAGTTGTTGAAGCAAAGGTGCCTAGGGTTCTAAGTTCTAAGGAAAAACTCAAGAGTTTCATAAGCGTTCTTCGTCAAAAGGTATGTTGAACGATCCCCTTTCAACTATACTCGTAGGAATTGCGTTTTCTCCTACTTACTACAAAATCTATGCTAGTATTATACAACAATGGTTGAAGGGTTTTCAAAGAAAGAGAATTGCTTGAACTTTTGAATGTTTATCTATGAAATCATCTATATTCAATTACTACTTCAAAGTTATGATTTGAAGCGTGACTTTAATTACGGATTTGTGAATTTGGGATAGATTGGAAGCCTTGAGAAACGATTACTACGGAAATTGTTTATTACCTAAGTAATTGAGTTTTAACGGGAATAGGTGGATCTTCTTAACTCCCTTGGTTTTGAAATGATTGTTTTATAATGAATGGAATTAAAACCTTCAGGTATTTGGTTGTTAAATGAGTTAAAAGATCCTTAAATATGGGACTATTGATGTTTGAATGATAAAGGCATAATACGGTAAGTGCGACTTGTAAGTCTTGGTATAATAGTACCAACTCACGTATGCCTTAATAATGTAAAGGGTCCCTAAAGGAATGATTTGTTAAAGGTTTAAAGAGTTAAAATATGTGCTTAAGAGGATTAGATGGTTAACCTAGAAGGTATGAGTCGAACGGGGCTCCACACCTGAAACCGTGTTATGCCGACACGAGTATGAGTCGAACGGGGCTCTCTACTGTACGCTTGATTTGTTCAGCTGTATGCAGTTACGAGGTGATTATAATGTGACGCTCCGATCCTTGCGGCAACTTTGATTGGAGGCTCTTCTGACCGAGTTATGGTCGGACCCACATAGCCCGTGGTAAAATAAATATCGGTAACACCATCTAGTCCAGATGTGATATATCTATGAAATTGGTAATACTTGTCGATTTGGGAATTGTTTTATTTTCTATGTTTATGATCTATGATTATGTTTTATGACTTGCTTTATAAATTGTGATATCCCTTTCCCTGGGTTGCATGTCAGTACTTGCCGTACTGACCGTTTTCGGACGCTGCATCGTTTCATGATGCAGGTTTCGAGACCTATCCTCGTGGTTCCGTGCAGCACTAGGATCTTCGGGATTTCGATAAGCAAGTGGTGAGCCCTCCATACTTCCGGAAGGCTTATGTTTCTCCTTATTAGTTGGTTTGAGAATTTGATTTCGTGTTATGGTATCGTCGGGGCCATGTCCTGACTTAGTAGTTTATTCTTGATGTTAGAGGCTTTGTAGACTGGTATTAGTAAGACAATTGTTAGTCCATTTATATAGTTGGATTTATTTTATAATGGGCCTGCTTCCGCTAATCTTTTATACTTGTGCGTATGATGAATGCTAATGGGTTAACTCAGGCCTCTTTGGTCTGCGTTGCCCGTTACGTCCGGGGCCTAGTCTCGGATCGTGACACTATGGTTGCTTGCTATAATTTAATTTAATGCTGCAATTTCTTTGGCTATAATGGTTATGTGTTTGTGCCCCAGCATTTTAAAATTAATGTATCACATCAGCAATATTAATTGGTATTTCATATTCAGGGTACAGTTATTGAGTCAACATGTTTCAGAGGCCAAATATGGACAGTTTTAGTGTTTTCTAAAATTCAACTATCATTTTCTATATGAGTAGATGGCTTCCCCGTCTTGCTGCAAACATGGTAGATGGATATACAATTGTATATTTTAAACCGATAATTATATTGATATTTCAATTTTTTCCGCAGGTTTCAGATTTGTGGGATGGCGATCGTTATCATGGGTTTACTATTGATGTACCAGGCATTTTGGAGGATGGGTAATCTATGTTACTAAATGTGGATGGACTTAACAGGCATATAATATCTACTAAGACTTCAAAATGTAAGCTCATGATACTCCAGGAATTATGTGGGAAAAAAACCAAAACAGAAAGAGCATCTTCCAGGAACAAAGTTAATACTTTTGCTATTGCTAATGATAGTTCACCATTACCATGGACTACAGGGATATTCGTTGCATTAGTTTATAGAAAGTGTTATAAATGTAAATAGAAAGTTAAACTTGGGCATTACGGAGAAGAGGAAAAGGTTTGATGAGATGACATACAAACAACTGTACTCACAAACATGTTTACATTTATCAATTCAAGCGAAAGGTAAAGGATAGTAATCGCTAATTTTCTATGAAAAAAAAACATTACTGCAGTCACTATACAGGAAAAACATATGCTAGAATCCAAAGTTTTAAGGTCCAAGAACAACAGTAAAGACTATTTCTTGACCTTTTTTGTGTCTCCATCGCTAAGTTCGTCATCATCAATGAATAGACTCCTTCTCTTTTTAATCTTTATTGTTGACGCTCTTTTTTTTCATGTGGTAACACCATCATATCATCATGTGTATCTTCTCGAGAGTCTTCCTAATTGACCAATGTGGAAGTAACAGGTTCTTTTTTGTTTTTCGACGGCCTAAACTTTCGTGATGAAGTTCTTCTCTTCAAACTCTTAACCGAATCATCTTCAGGTAGATCTTCTAGTGAATCTTCCAAGTTGTCAATTGAAGCAGAGACATGTCCCTGATTGTTTTACAAAAGGTTCCTTAATGATATCTGTTGAATATATAAATGTAGTTGGTAGAAGTAAGTCGTGAGGAAATTAAATTTGCAGTGAAATCCTTCGAGTCTGTTTTGTGGGCACACTGATATCCTCAACTTTGCTCTTTCCCTGGGTAAGAAACAAACTCAAATATTATTCACAGTGTACATGTAAATGTTTATAAAGTGAAACAATCTATATTACTTTACCTTTTTGTCTTTGTGTAAGCTGTATTGCAATTCCAATTCCTCATTTGGAATGAAAAGCTTTGTGAAGTAAAATTTTCAAGCCCCTTTTTCTGATTAAAGTTCAATTTAAGCTTCAACACAAATTTCTTGCCACACAAGTTGTGGATTTGTGGAGGGACATCAGAAAAGGTATTTCAAACCAATTTTTTAAAAATTGAAATATGTTGGTACCCAAACTCTAATTATCTGCAAAGAAGCACAACCGAAGCAAAGTAACTTCACTGCTGAAACATATAAATTCAGAACCCAACCAATAGAGATGGAAAAGGATACCTGGTAAGTCATGAAGATTTCTCTCAGTTCCACAATATGAAAAGAACCATTATAGTATGTGCATCAAAATTACACTACGTTACTAAATAAAATAAAGAGGTAAGTGTCGAGACAGGGTTACCCTGAATTTCATATTAGTTTACTATAAGACATTATTCACATTGGAAAGAACCACCGCATATATTCACAGAAAATCGGGATTATCGAATAGGCATTCCAAAGACCAATTATTTGCTTTTACAGTGTTATGTGGCACGCTAAACAAACTTTTCAAATCCTATTCACATCATTCTCATTTTGAAGGGGATGAAGATTGGAGAGGGATCGCTGTGGCAACACTCACCAACACAAAGCATTAACATAAAATCATTATATTGAAGGAGAAAGTCAACCAATTCCATGATTTAAATCACTGCATAATTTGCAAGAACCTACATTTATTGAAGAACCCCATCATACACAAGGAAAGAGTAGGAAAAGTTTTCTCTCCTCACTCGGGCAAGAGATTTACTTTGAAATAATTACCAAGTCGCATCTGTTGAATAAATAGCACCATTTTCGAAAGTTGGTGGCAGTGCTTTTGGTCACTGTATGAGCGTCAAAATAAGTATCACAGGTTCATTGTATTTTTTTCTTCTCCCGCAGTAACCACTTATGGTCCAGTTCTCTTCAATTTGCTAGTAAGATTAAAGGAGTAATTAAGGCTGGAATAATCAAGTGAAACTGTAAGTAACTGAAACGCACTAAATAAAAACGACAATAAGGAAGAATGTAGAGGCTAGCACCAGAATCAAGAAAGTCAACTAATGTAGAGATTTTTTTTTTTGTAGATTTAGAAAGATACGGAAAGGGAGAGACAGAGAGGAGAAAGAAAGAGAACAGAGAGAAACGAACCTGTCTAGAAAGATGGCGTTCTGCTTACTATGCTATGTTTTTGTAGGTTGGAAGAGTTTTGGTTGCTGTATTCAGAGTGAAAAGCAGAGGCGTATAAGAAGGTGGCGTTTACAATGTTTGGGAAGGGAAAAGATGAGGCATTTGAGTTTTTCATTTTTGCCAGATGGGAATCTTTTTTTATCTTTTAAAAATTTGAGAATAAGGGAAAAATTCTAGGAAAAAGATAAATGTTAATGCAGGCTTTAGAGGGTGCCACGTCACCGGACATAAGATTCTCTTTTTTATTTATAAATAGATTTCATGGTAATTGTCAAACTGGACAACATAGGTCCCATAATTTTTTGGTGAAACAGGAAGGGAAGTTCACAACAACATTAACAACATATCCAGTGTAATTGCACAAGTGGAGTTTGGAGAGGGGTAGAGTGTACGCAGACCTTATTCCTACGTCGTAGAGATATAGAGGTTGTTTTCGATTAACCCTTGACTTAAGTAATGCATCTCAAAACAGTTTTAAAAAGAGAATATGGAGTTGAAAGCAGTAACAACATCAGAATAAAGCACCAGGAAAAACATAATACCATAACTGAAGCAATATAAAAACAACAGGTAATAGTAAAATCGAAGAAACAGGAACGAAAATTTCAATACCTGTAAGAGTAAAGACTACCTTCAAGGCATTATGTTTGTCTCTGACATCTTGCAACTCCAAGTTCCAGATAAATTTCAGCAGAGTAAAGTGAAAAACAAAACCTACTATACAATCAAATATTTGTGAAATGAAAGCTAAAAACAGTATGAATAAACATACATATTATGCCCGATAAAATTAAAGATCCAAAACAATGGAAAAGAGTTTCAATAACCAAAAAGAATCAAAAGCAAAAGTTTAAAATGTTGTGAAATATTTCAAAGTGGAATTACCGAAAAGACAAAGTCTTAAATATTTTAATTGAGTGTAGCTAATCATCCAATATACCTTCATATTGCAGGGCAGAACACACAGTTTGGAAGCTTTAGAAAGATGAAATATCTAATGAAGGAAAGAACTTTATACTAAAAATAATTTTAAAAGCTATTTACCTCGAAAATAGATTGATGACAGTAGGTATAGTTTGAAATCAGTAGGAAGATGAAGCACCTACTAGACATGAAGGGAAGAACATTAGTAAAATATGTAACTTAAAAGTGATTTACCGTGAAAATTGTAAGAAGCAACACGAGCAAAGAGAAGAAATTTTTGGTGAGTGAACCAAAAAAGGAAATTGGAAAACAGAATATGAAAAAAATAGTAGTTTTTTTTCCAATAAGAAGGGGAATAGTAGAAGAAGCGACTATTAGGGTTCTCAGCACCGTTTCGGAAGAGTTTTCAGAAGACGCGCATTTTTTTTTCATAACAAAAGTCTTTTTTTCTTCTTAATTCTCAATTTTGAAAGGCAAAGTCCTCACAAAATAGATAAATGCAAATCCTGGCTTGTAGTTGCGCCACGTCACCGATACAAGGATCCTCTTGTCAGGGGCGGAGCTACAGCCTACTAAGGGTGGTCAGACGAACACCCTTCGTCGGAAAATTATACTGTGTATATAAGTAAAATGTTGTTCTAAATGGTTAAATTACGCAATTTGAACACCCTTGGCACAACTAAATATTACAGCCCATTGGTGCTATGAGTTCCATAAAGGCCCACGGAACTGCCGACGCGCAGGTTCGATTCCCTACGGTGTAAATCTTTTAAACATTTTTAAACAGCTCCTACTTGATCCTTTAATTGTATAAGGATAATCCCTTATTAAGTAGTACTTTCTAGATTTTAGTTAATAATTAATAAATCTGTTATTTTTGAAATATTTCAAAACTAATATTATTCATTAAAATAATTCTTATTTAGAGATCTACAACCTAAAAATCTAAGAAAAAAATAAAAGTTTAGTCGGCAATTTTACTTTCTTTTTCTTTTCGTTAAAATTTTAAATAAAATTTAAAAGTAATTATTTAATTTAACGTTAATAAGCAAATTTTGAAGAATTTCTATAACTGCTAAAGTGGAAAAGGATCCCTATAGAATTTTTTTTAAGAAAAACCTCGTTGGATTTTGCTCTCCATTTTTCATCTCTCATTGTTATTGTTATCGTCACCAGAGATTGGTAAAGCCTCGTTTGATTATAAATTTTTTGGTACATTTATTCATAAAAAAATTAATTATTAATATTACATAATTTCATTTTAAAATTTTCAGTGTACCCATTCGTTAATTTTTTTCTTTACTTGTGCAATTCTTGAACACCCTTCGTTAAATTCCTGGCTCCGCCACTGCCTCTTGTATATATAGATAGATTTATTCATTATAATCAGAAAATCAAGGAACTAATTGAACGGGATGAGTTTTTCTATAATGACCTTAAGAAATAAACTAATGGAAAGGGTACTGTCACACCAATATCATAAATGGTAACTACACTCAGTTGCTAGTTTTTTACACTGATTAAAATGACTTGCAAAAGGTGTACAAGAACGTCTTAACATAAACTAAAGTTGCATCTTTTAAATGGGTTGATTCATAATGACTAATTCTAGAGATATTCCAAGATTAGTAAACCTAGAAGACCTCACACCTGAACTTTTCAAATACATCTACTAAGTGTAAAATGTAATAATCTAATTGCGAAAGATGAAATACCTGATCCTTAATACTTCATGAAATCATTATTTCAACCTAGTGACCAAACATCAGACCCAATGTGAAAGAATTTTTTCAACAATCAAAGGTATAAAATTTGTATCCCGCAAAATAAAAAGAGAATTGCAGAAATACAAACCTGACAAAATTTGCATACCTTTCCTACGGAGAAGACAATTTTCGCTAAGACTATTCGGATTTGTAAAGCCATGGCCGGCGGTCATTAGAAGACCCTAGAAGGAGACAACTAAAGGAGAATACAGTAGTAGGGGACTAATTTTATATGCAGATAATTTTTGCGAAATTGAATTAACATATAGTACTGGGATTTGGGGTAATAGTAAGAAAAAATTCTAAATGGAATCTAATAGAATTTAATGAATTTTTAGACATTCTACCTGCTTTAATCTTTGTTTGAGTAGGAGAGGCGATAGATAGATTTGCATCAAGGTTCAAGTAACAAAAAGTTAAAAAAAATAGAGAAACTTTTTTTTCACCAATAAAAATAGAGAAACTTTACCATTTAAAAAGAAAAATCGAATATTTCCTTCTCTATATTAAAAATGTATAAACAGATGGAACATGTATGAGCAAAGGGGGAATATGGAAGCAACTTAACTACTTGAAGTAGTAATGGGTTACTTTCATGCTTTAATCTCTTCTATATTTGTAACTCAATCCATCCGTATGACATCTAATGGAAAATGTTTCTTTGATATGGCAGCTTGATTAGTTGTCATAGTTTGATAAACTTAAATGCGATGAAACAATTGCAGACACTAGGGAAAGAAGAAAAAGAAAATCTAAAGGGGACAAATTTTCAGTACATATATACTTCTACATCATATTAAAGAGTCTTATCAACATAACTTTTTTCATCAATAATTAATGATCGTATCCAAAAGTAATTGATAGGCACATGACAATATGCTAATTTTAAGATGATGATGTAATACACGAAAAGAAGTCCTCACTATTTATATACAATCATGAAATTGTTAAAAACTATCACATAAAGCTCAAGAGTAACAAATCCCCAAATAGATGAGAAGGTAAATATATGCAGAGTTATCTCAACTATAAATTTTGAAAGAAATGAATAATGTTTGTAAATCAGTTCTAGGGTAATTTTTTAAAAGGTGATAACTTTATATGTTGTCTAACTTCGAGTACACCATATATCGTCTTTTATTAGTCGTCATGAGATATATGTGACTATAACTCTAAATACGTGTAAATGCAATTGATCTCATTCTTAAATCTGTCGCAATGAGTCTAACAGCTCGGGATCACCTACAAAGTAAAAGGATCGTGAAAATAGAGAAAATTAAAAATACCTTGTGAAAGAGGTGCTTTTATCTGCATCTGTTCCAGCCATTAGATAAATAATAATGAAACGTAAACTCATCAATGTATAGAAGATATATAGTATGATAACATAACTCCGTTTCAGAACGAATCAAAAGGTCCCTCTCATGTGTTATGGTGTAAATACAGTAAGCTTTGAACCAAAGGTGTGATGCCTAAAGTAGAAAGAAGACAAACATAATAGTTAATGCTAATGAATAATCAAGATATAAAGAATTATGATAAGTAAATTTAAAGACCAAGGCTTTACTTGCAATACAACAATCTAAAGTTTAAATACTTTTCACATATTCATATAATTAGCTAGATAGCTAAAAGATGGAAGATTTTTACAGTTACAGTTTCCTACTTCAAAAAGCCATCTTCCAACTGATCACCCAAACAGTTACCTAAAAGATGTTCATCTATCAATTGAAACAACTACAATGAAATAACAAAATGAAAAGAAAAATTAATCATTTATCAGTGGAACTTCTTACCTCTAAATATACCGGTCAAATATACTTCGCAGCTGGTAGGAATTAAAACTTTTGAAGGGACATTATCTTTTTGAAATTCAAAAGGAAATTTATTAAAATAAATGAAATTACATATTGATGTTAATGAGGACGATGGATGCATAAATTTCAAAGCGTAACATCTTTCTATTACTCACAACCTGGAGAGACTTGCAAAACTCTCTGGAGTCATTGTCTATTGCCTAAAATCTACAATATTGAATGGAATACTACGCTTTGCGCCTAATTTCACAATGTCCTTTTACCTGAAGTTGTGAGAAAGAGTTTTGTTAGGAGATTAGTGTACAATCTTATTGTCTAAGACTTTCAATATCCAATACAAATTGGAATAGTTCCTAATTTCATAAAGTTCTTCTAACTGAAGTTGTGAGAAAGAATTTTGTTAGGAGATTAGTCTATAATGTTGTCTAAGGCTTTCAATATCCAATACATGGAATTGTGCCTAATTTCATGAAGTCCTTCTACCTGAAGCTGTGAAAAAAGAATTTTGTTAGGAGATTAGTCTACAATCCTGTTGACTAAGGCTTTCAATAGCTAATTTCGATTAGAATAGTGCCTTATTTCATAAAGTTCTTCTACCTCAGGTTGTGAGAAAGAATTTTTTTAGAAGTTCAGCGTACAATCCTACTGTTTAAGCCTATTTTCTATGCATCCTAATGGCTCAACAACAATATTAAAAGACTACCCATTAATTGAAGGAGAAAATAGAAGCTTGTAAAGATATTCTTATCTCAATGGACAATTGGTTAATACAAATTCCATCTTCACCAAAGATTGGGAATTTTCTAAGAGAGAATCAGATGGTCATCAGTAAAGAAAGAAAGAGGTAAAATATGAAACTTAGCTTTGAGCGTAAGAGTCAAGGCCTTGAGCTCCATTTGAGTCTATATAGGTTATTTGAAGTGGATGTAGACAAAAGAGACTTTTGGTGCACACCCATTCTTTCATCACCAGTTGGTTCAGTAGCAAAAAATATTTTTTTTAGCACTTAAAACAACCTTCAAACCTGCATTTTAATAGCATTCAACAGTAGGGAAAACAACAGCAAAAACAGAATTCTGAACCAGCAAAACCAACATTCTTTATTAGCGAAAATTGCAGCGTAAAATTCAGCGAAAAGAACAGACTACAAAATATACTTTGAATTACCTTATGACATAAATTATGACGAACGGTGAATTTTCTCACATCCTTGTAATTGAGATGCCAATGTTACATTCATATCGATTCTTTAAAACTAACTCCATCCATTTCCACACGAATGAATCAACATCATGGGGTTCATTTGGTTCATCAGTTTCAGGGAACCCAATCATCATATTCAACGTAGCAGCAATTACTGTAGTCAGATCATCAAGTCCCTGCCAGTAGGCTCAAACATGGAGTTACCATTTTCTTAAGAAATCAAACAATGACCGACAAAGACACGCTCAATGTTGCACTTCTAATCAATGGTTCTTTTACAAAAATAAATTATTTTTGACTTCCTTGTGGACAAAATGATCGACCAACTCTGGAGAGAACTAATAAACAGTAGCTCAACTCTAAATAGGAAAAGTTCAATACCAGAAAGAATCGTGAAATGATTCAAACATCTTATCCATAACTAATGAAAATACCAAGATAACTTACCACATACTGATTAGTATGCCATGAAGCTAGAAATTTATAAAAATTACCAAAGATATGCACTAACATGCTGGTGCAAGTATCGACAGTCGTCGCTAAATATTCCATCTCTCTAGGAAAGCTTTCTGCATACATGGAATATTGTGAAACTATTTGCATGTTACGATCACCAGAAGATAAGAACAATTGTTATTGAGAGCGACCACAACTAATTTACCATTCACAAACTACTAAACTCTAAATCATGTAATGATTATTTGATGTTAACCATCTTCTCCGGAAGATATCCGAAATATCATAATCATGAGCCAATTGGGAACTGCACATAATGCTAACGGACTCAAAAATTAAACTTTCAGAAACTGCACATGTTTAGACTCAACTTGAAAATACCTAAGAAGGTAGTGCACTAAATCTTTTTCAGCTTCTTAATTTCAGTAGATCCGTTATATGCTAGAGCTTTATTCTATCGAATGCATTAATCTTTTAACAACAAAGTGAAATAAGTTGGCCTTTATCGCATTTCTCTCACAACATAGTAACAGAAGAATGTTTTAAAGTAGTAGAATATGCATAGCCTCCGCCACAACCATTCCCATGCTTGAGAAGTTCTGTTTTTTCATCTTTAACTCACCACCGCGACAACCACCATCATCCTTAACCAAACATGGAGAAAAGCCCTAAAAATCCCAAAAAGAGAAAGAGAAGATGTACCTTGATGGAGTATATTCGGGTTGAATCCCGAATTTTATGGGGAGATGAATAATCCTTGTCCTGTATCCTTTGTGTAGGAGTAATCCTACAATAAATGCAATGTTACGGCCAAATTATGTATTCCTCCATTCAAATAAAAATAGTTATAAGAAGATTGTGGAGAAAATTGAATGGAAGGTGACACTTAAGTTTCAAAATTAATTTTGGTGACACTTTGACCAGCTCAAGGTCAAAGACCACTTGAAATAAGGATTAATTTAATTGGGGACTAAACTAACATTTTTAAAACTTGTTAATTTTTTTTAAAAATACAGAAAGACTCAAAAACTTTTCAACTCCCCCAATTCTCTTTCTTTTCCTCTCCTCTCTCTTAACCACCGATCAAATCAGTTTTCAATTTTTTTTGAAAAAAAAAATTCTCTCTTCTCTTCTCTTCACTCAACTGCGATTTTGCTTCCAACTGAAGCTCTTCTTCTCTGTTCTTTTCCTGACGATAAACAGGGTAGACCATCGACCTTTGCTCTTTCTCTCTCTTTTCAGGTAAAGCCTTCTCTTTTATTTGGTTCAAAAAGTTGAGAAGTTAGGGTTTTTAAAAAAGTTAGGGCTTTGATTAAAGAAGAAGAACTGGACTGTGGGTTGATGATTTTGTTGTTTTATGCTTAAAAATGAAAGAAACCCTAATTTGTGGTATTTGTTAACACTTCATATGATTGTATATTTGTAAAATAGTATGTGTATCTTCAGTGAAATATAATTTTTTTGTTGTTGTTGTTATTCTTGTTCTTCAACATTGTTGTGAAAGTAGTAAAATTTTAATTTTTGCAAGTAATATGTTGCAACATATTAGTTGATCTGTTTGAGCAAACAGCTGTTGAGATTTGAATTTTTATTGTGTCTTGTGTTATTTTTGTTGTGTCTGGTTGTTGTTTTTGTCTTGTGTTATTATTTTTGATAGAAGTAAATTTTTTGTTATTGTTGTTTTTGGAATCTGTTGTTACAGTTGTAGAAGGGTCTTGCATCTCAAAAAGTTAGGCTTTTTGAAAATAATGCTTTGGTTAATGAATAAGAAGAGGACTTGAACTGAGTTAAGAAGAAGAAGATTTGAACTGAGTATTCTCCTCAAAGTTAGGGTTAATGTTGTTGTTGTTCTTGTTCTTGAACATTATGTTGGTGTTATTGGTGTTGTTGTATTGGTAAATGTTGGTGTTTATGTTGTTTTATTGATTTTATTGAATTTTGTTGGTGTTATTGATGTTGTTTTATTGGTAAATGTTGGTGTTGTTGTTCTTGTATGGTGTTGCTCTTCAAAATTGTTATTCAAGTGATAAATGTTGATTTATGTTGATGTTCTTGGTGTATTATGTGGTAAATTTTTTGTTAATACCATAACATATGTATAATATGTTGCAACATATTAAGCATATGTTGGAAATAACTATACCATCTGTTGGTTTACTCTTATTATGTTTCCAACAGATGACCCATCTGTTGGAACATATGAGTCATATGTTGCAACAGATGACTCATCTGTTGGAACAGATGAGTCATATGTTGGATGAAATCAGAGCAGTAGCTACTGCTTTAATTTCATCCAACATATGCGTCATCTGTTGCAACATATGACTCATATGTTCCAACAGATGGTAAATGTTGGTGTTGTTATTTTGTTGATTTATTGAATTTTATTGGTGTTATTGATGTTGTTTTATTGGTAAATGTTGGTGTTGTTGTTCTTGTATGGTGTTGCTCTTCAAAATTGTTATTCAAGTGATAAATATTGATTTATGTTGATGTTCTTGGTGTATTATGTGGTAAATTTTTGTTAATACCATAACATATGTATAATATGTTGCAACATATTAAGCATATGTTGGAAATAACTATACCATCTGTTGGTTTACTCTTATTGTGTTTCTAACAGATGACCCATCTATTGGAACATATCAGTCATATGTTGCAACAGATGACAGATGACTCATCTGTTGGAACAGATGAGTCATATGTTGGAACATATGAGTGATATGTTGCAACATATGACTCATCTGCTGGAACAGATGAGTCATATGTTGGATGAAATCAGAGCAGTAGCTACTGCTTTAATTTCATCCAACATATGAGTCATATGTTGCAACATATGACTCATATGTTCCAACAGATGGTAAATGTTGGTGTTGTTGTTGTTTTGTTGATTTTATTGAATTTTGTTGGTGTTATTGATATTGTTTTATTGGTAAATGTTGGTGTTGTTGTTCTTGTATGGTGTTGCTCTTCAAAATTGTTATTCAAGTGATAAATATTGATTTATGTTGATGTTCTTGGTGTATTATGTGGTAAATTTTTTGTTAATACCATAACAGATGTATAATATGTTGCAAGAAATGCTTCATCTGTTGCAACATATTAAGCATATGTTGGAAATAACTATACCATCTGTTGGTTTACTCTTATTATGTTTCCAACAGATGGGTCATCTGTTGGAACATATGAGTCATATGTTGCAACAGATGACTCATCTGTTGGAACAGATGAGTCATATGTTGGATGAAATCAGAGCAGTAGCTACTGCTTTAATTTCATCCAACATATGAGTCATCTGTTGCAAGATATGACTCATATGTTCCAAAAGATGGTAAATGTTGGTGTTGTTGTTTTGTTGATTTTATTAAATTTTGTTGGTGTTATTGATGTTGTTTTATTGGTAAATGTTGGTGTTGTTGTTCTTGTATGGTGTTGCTCTTCAAAATTATTATTCAAGTGATAAATTTGATTTATGTTGATGTTCTTGGTGTATTATGTGGTAAATTTTTTGTTAATACCATAACATATGTATAATATGTTGCAACATATTAAGCATATGTTGGAAATAACTATATCATCTGTTGGTTTACTCTTATTATGTTTCCAACAGATGACCCATCTATTGGAACATATGAGTCATATGTTACAACAGATGACTCATCTGTTGGAACAGATGAGTCATATGTTGGATGAAATCAGAGCAGTAGCTACTGCTTTACTTTCATCCAACATATGAGTCATCTGTTGCAACATATGACTCATATGTTCCAACAGATGGTAAATGTTGGTGTTGTTATTGTTTTGTTGATTTTATTGAATTTTGTTGGTGTTATTGATGTTGTTTTATTGATAAATGTTGGTGTTGTTGTTCTTGTATGGTGTTGCTCTTCAAAATTGTTATTCAAGTGATAAATGTTGATTTATGTTGATGTTCTTGGTGTATTATGTGGTAAATTTTTTGTTAATACCCTAACATATGTATAATATGTTGCAACATATTAAGCATATGTTGTAAAATAACTATACCATCTGTTGGTTTACTCTTATTATGTTTCCAACAGATGACCCATCTGTTGGAACATATGAGTTATATGTTGCAACAGATGACTCATCTGTTGGAACAGATGAGTCATATTTTTGATGAAATCAGAGCAGTAGCTACTGCTTTACTTTCATCCAACATATGAGTCATCTGTTGCAACATATGACTCAGATGTTCCAACAGATGGTAAATGTTGGTGTTGTTGTTGTTTTGTTGATTTTATTGAATTTTGTTGGTGTTATTGATGTTGTTTTATTGGTAAATATTGGTGTTGTTGTTCTTGTATGGTGTTGCTCTTCAAAATTGTTATTCAAGTGATAAATGTTGATTTATGTTGATGTTCTTGGTGTATTATGTGGTAAATTTTTTGTTAATACCATAACAAATGTATAATATATTGCAACATATTAAGCATATGTTGGAAATAACTATACCATCTGTTGGTTTACTCTTATTATGTTTCCAACAGATGACCCATCTGTTGGAAAATATTAGTCATATGTTGCAATATATGACTCATCTGTTGGAACAGATGAGTCATATGTTGGATGAAATCAGAGCAGTAGCTACTGCTTTAATTTCATCCAACATATGAGTAATCTGTTGCAACATATGACTCATATGTTCCAACAGATGGTAAATGTTGGTGTTGTTGTGTTTTTGTTGATTTTATTGAATTTTGTTGGTGTTATTGATGTTGTTTTATTGGTAAATATTGGTGTTGTTGTTCTTGTATGGTGCTCTTCAAAATTGTTATTCAAGTGATAAATGTTGATTTATGTTGATGTTCTTGGTGTATTATGTGGTAAATTTTTTGTTAATACCATAACAGATGTATAATATGTTGCAAGAAATGCTTCATCTGTTGCAACATATTAAGCATATGTTGGAAATAATTATACCATCTGTTGGTTTACTCTTATTATGTTTCCAACAGATGACCCATCTGTTGGAACAGATGAGTCATATGTTGAATGAAATCAAAGCAGTAGCTACTGCTTTAATTTCATCCAACAGATGGGTCATCTGTTCCAACAGATGGGTCATCTGTTCCAACAGATGGGTCATCTGTTCCAACAGATGGGTCATCTGTTCCAACAGATGGGTCATCTGTTCCAACAGATGGGTCATCTGTTCCAACAGATGGGTCATCTGTTCCAACAGATGGGTCATCTGTTCCAACAGATGGGTCATCTGTTCGAACAAATGACCCATCTGTTGGAACAATTATTTGTACATTTTAAATTCATTGTTATCTTTTTTTTAATGATGCACAAATCAATCATTGACCTTTATTTTACTCTTGTTTGTAGATAAATGGATCCCACTAAAAGGAAAGGAAGTGAATCAACTCCAAAAAAAGGAAGAAGAAAAATAGCTAGGATACATTCACCACTAAAAGAGCTTGCTATACAAGCAGTATCTCAATTAGAAGAAGAAGTCTCTTCTCAATCTGCTTTAAATATAGAAAAAGAGAAGGAAAAAGAGAAGGAAATAGAAAAAAGTCAAGAATCTGGAGATTTAAGTAAAGATGAACAAGGAGATGAGGAAAGTGAGGAAGATGAAGGAAGTGAGGAAGATGAAGGAGAAAGTGATGAAGATAAAAACTCAGTAGAGGAAGAAGGTGTAGATAAAGAGAGGGATGGAGAAGATAATGAAGTAGAATCAGAGGAAGGAGGAAAAGGAGGAGATAATGAAAGTGAAGATGAGGAAGAGGAACACCTTGATCCTAACAGTCCTTCTACTGAAGAGTGTGTCAAAATATTCTGTATTGATAATTTTTCTGTGAGAATGCAGTGTGATGTCACAAATATAACTGGTGATTGTGTGATAAAGTCAACCATGGGAAAATCTTTTGACACCTTCAGAAAAATACTTCAAGAACAAAAATTGGATGATTATTTCAGAAACAGCTGCTTTGGGCAATATCTTGATTTGCCAGAGGATAATAATGCTCATTTTCAAATGACCATGGTGTATGGTCTTCTCAAACGTAGATTTATGTATGAGAACAATGATAAGATGGATGAAGTCTGGATCAACTACTGTGGCATGCCACTTTGTTTTGGGTTGAAGGAGTTTGCCATAGTTACTGGACTAAAATGTCATTCTCCTTCTCAACCTATTCCTGTTGTTACGCAAAAGAAAGCACCCCGCACACCAAAGACAACAACAAAAAAAGGATCTAAGTCAGCAGCCAAGACTGTCAAGAAAATTCAAAAGGGCAAGTCAACTGATGGTGATGACTTGGTGTCCCTTGTTGGTTCAAGCTTCAAAAATGTAAATTTACTTCAAGAGTTAGAAGGTAAAAGGCCTTCAAAGAAGCACAAGCAATCATTGTGCTTGGTTTGGTTTGTACATAATATTCTTTGGGCGAGAGACGTTAACAACAACATACCACTTGGTTTAATAAAGCTCTCGGAAGATCTGGAGGCATTCAATAACTACCCTTGGGGTCGTGAAAGCTTCATAATAACTGTCAAATATTTTTTGACTCCGTTAACGCCAAAGACAGTCAACTTATATGGCTTTCCATGGGCTTTCATGGTAAATATTTTATTTTTGTGTTTTAATTTTTTTTATTGAATAATATTTTTAATTTTTAGCATAATTTTTACAGGCTTGGGCATTTGAAGCCATTCCTTATCTCCGACAACAAGTGAAGGACTATCAAGAAGAGGTTTCTAGTCCTAGAATTCTGAGATGGTTGTCGATCAAGAACGATAAAAAAACAAAAGTTCTTGATCTTTTCAAACCACCCGAGGAAGCAGTAAGTCTACTTTTATAGAGATTAATTTGAATTTATTTTTTCAAAATTCACATTTGTTGCAACACAATAACATCTGTTGCAATAGAATTCAATTATGAGTTAAACATTATTTTAATACATTTAATTGTTGATTTTAGATTGTGCATCCATGGCTTATCCCGACTAATCGAGAGTTAAAGATGCCATTCCTTGTTACTTTAGGGTATGTGAAAACTCTACCAGACCCTAAGGTAATTGATAGGATAAAAAAAGAATTGGCCGGAGCAACAACCATCAGAAGAAAAGCACTTGGGAAGGATGATTTGGTTCTTGATGAGGTTATTATTGATACTGCTGGTGTTGGTGTTGATAGTGTTGTTGTTACTGTTGGTGGTGGTGATGGTGTTGGTGGTGGTGATCCTCTTATGATTTTTCAACCAAGAAATGACCATGACTATGGTCATACTGAAGATGCTGATTTTGGTGGTGGAAACCTCCCTGACTTTGGTGATGGACACACCCCTGACTTTACTGGTAGACATACCCCTGACTTTGGTGGTAGACATACCCCTTTTAGTAGGTATGCTACAGATCTACCACACAACATAGGTAGACAGTTTGGTGGTGTTGCCTCTTCAAGCTCTTGTTCTGCATGCAAATGCCAAGAGTGCAAGGAAAAACACAATGGAGTGATTGATGCTCTTAAGGGATTAACTAATGCTGTAAAGGAATTGACATCTAAAAGGGTGTCATCCCATCAAGAAAGATTACAGAGCCATTCACTCCATTGCAGGTTAAGATTAAGAGGACAAAAAAAACAATTTTCAAGGCAATTTCAGATATTAAATCAAGGAAAATTACAACTCCTCTTTCTTGCACTGTTGGGGAAGTTCCAAGAGCCATAGGAGAGCAAGGAGAGCTGAAGAAGGTAAATGTCTACAAGTTGGTGTCTGCCACAAGAAAGGCAAAGCTGAAAACTCTGATGAATTCAAAAAAGGCCCTAGAAATTTACTCTATGCATAAATTTGGTCCACAAGACTTCAAGAACATGACTGATATGAAGTTTTGGTATGTGGACTGGGTAAGTTACTTTTACTAACCTTCTATTTATTTAATGATTTTGTACTGCTTATTTAGATGATCCATCTGTTGGAACAGATGTCTTATATGTTGCAACAGATGGATAATCTGCTGCAACATATGATCCATCTGTTGGATGAAATCAAAGCAGTGACCTACTGTTTTGATTTCATCCAACAGATGGATCATATGTTGCAGCAGATTACCCATTTGTTGCAACATATGAGACATCTGTTCCAACAGATGACTGATCTGTTGGATGAAATCAAAGCAGTAGACCTACTGTTTTGATTTCATGCAACAGATGAGTCATCTGTTGCAACAGATGAGTCATCTGTTGCAACAGATGAGACATCTGTTCCAACAGATGGGAATAGATGACTCATCTGCTGCAACTTTTCAAGTATTATAAGTTGCTAACTTATATAAATTGTATTATTATTTCAGTATGTTGATGAAATTCTTCTTCTCATGCGGGAGAGACATCTAAAATTCATTCAATTCTATGATCTTGGAGATAGAATAATGGACCTCAATTTTTATGGTAATTTCCTCTGTCGGTACAACAAACTCAGTGAAGAAGCAACAACTCCTGGTGGAAAAAAATTAGAGGAGTTACTTGCTGAGTTTGAATGGGATGATGACATGATTGACTATGTCAGAGGAAAGAGACCATATCCAGGTGCCATGGATTGGAGAGAGGCCAAGAGAATCATAGCAGTAATGAATTTGGAGAAGAAGCATTTTGTGACTGTTGAGATCAAAATAAGTGAGGGAGTCATGAATGTCTATGACTGCAACATACCAGTGTTTGAAGAGTTTCAATTTCTGATATTCATGGAGGGTTTGTTGGAGTTGTTCCCTAAGTTGTTGAAGCAAAGTGGCCTAATGAATCACTTGCCGAAAAAATTGCTCAACGAACGATGGGCTTTTGAAGGTCGAAAACAGAACCTTCCAAAGAATGAGACATTTGCCGCGTGTGGGTCATACTTGCTTGCTTTCATTGAGAATTTATAACCGACACTTCTATGATAACTCCTAAGACTCTAATGAATGATAATTCAGTTGCAAGAATGCAAGAAGTTTGGGCCGCTGGGGTGATTTTTAAGAGTTTGGAGCCCTGATATGGGTTGCATTTTGCAGACAATATTTTTTATTTTTTTTTATTTTATTTAATTATATTATGGGCTGTAATTTGCAGACAATCTTTTTTATTTTTAGTATTTTATTTAGTTATAATATATATTTGGTGATGACAATATTTTATGTAATTATTATGTAATTCATTGAGATTGTAATTGAAGTTGTTAATTGAAACTAATAGATTATTAATTGAAGTTGTTAATTGAAAGCTAATTATGATTAAATAACTTAGTTTATTACTAATATGAGTTAATTAAGCAATTACATCAAATAAGTCAATTGATCCCTCTAGGAATACACATGACGATTGATCCCTCTATTTAGGATCACTACACTTAGTTGATCATGCAATTATTGTGTATTCATTGAGATTGTAATTGAAGTTGTTAATTGAAAGCTAATTATGATTAAATAACTTAGTTTATTACTAATCATGAGTTAATTAAGCAATTTACATCAAATAAGTCAATTGATCCCTCTATTTAGGATCACTACACTTAGTTGATCATGTAATTATTATGTAATTCATTGAGATTGCAATTGAAGTTGTTAATTGAAAGTTAATTATGATTAAATAACTTAGTTTATTACTAATCATGAGTTAATTAAGCAATTCACATCAAATAAGTCGATTGATCCCTCTATTTAGGATCACTACACTTAGTTGATCATGTAATTATTATGTAATTCATTGAGATTGCAATTGAAGTTGTTAATTTGAAAGCTAATTATGATTAAATTACTTAGTTTATTACTAATCATGAGTTAATTAAACAATTCTTCTGTTGCAAAATGTGTAGAGTATGTTTGATTATTTCCAACAGATGTATCAGCTGTTGCAACAGATGATACATCTGTTGGAAATAATCAAGCATACTCTACACATTTTGCAACAGATGATTCATCTGTTGCAACAGATGATACATCTGTTGGAAATAATCCAACAGATATAGACATATGTTGCAACAGAAGAATCATCTGTTGGAACTTATCCAACAGATATAAACATCTGTTGTAGCAGATCAATGACTTATTTGGTGTGAATTGCTTAATTAACTCATGATTAGTAATAAATTAAGTCATTTAACCATAATTAGCTTTTAATTAACAACTTCAATTACAATCTCAATGAATACATAATAATTACATGATCAACTAAGTGTAGTGACCCTAAATAGAGGGATCAATTGACTTATTTGATGTGAATTGCTTAATTAACTCATGATTAGTAATAAACTAAGTTATTTAATCGTAATTAGCTTTCAATTAACAACTTCAATTACAATCTCAATGAATACACAATAATTGCATGATCAACTAAGTGTAGTGACCCTAAATAGAGGGATCAATTGACTTATTTGATGTAAATTGCTTAATTAACTCATGATTAGTAATAAACTAAGTTATTTAATCATAATTAGCTTTCGATTAACAACTTCAATTACAATCTCAATGAATACACAATAATTGCATGATCAACTAAGTGTAGTGACCCTAAATAGAGGGATCAATTGACTTATTTGATGTAAATTGCTTAATTAACTCATGATTAGTAATAAACTAAGTTATTTAATCATAATTAGCTTTCAATTAACAACTTCAATTACAATCTCAATGAATTACATAATAATTACATGATCAACTAAGTGTAGATGACTCATCTGTTGCAACAGATGTCAATATCTGTTGGATGATTTCCAACAGATGATTCATCTGTTGCAACATATGTCTATATCTGGTGGATGATTTCCAACAGATGAGTCATCTGTTGAATCTGTTGCAACATATGTCTATATCTGGTGGATGATTTCCAACAGATGAGTCATCTGTTGCAACAGATGAATCATCTGTAGCAACATATGTCTATATCTATTGGATGATTTTCAACAGATGAGTCATCTGTTGCAACAGATAAATAATCTGTTGCAACATATGTCTATATCTGTTGGATGATTTCCAACAAATAATTCATATGTTGCAACAGATTATTTCCAATATTTGTAGTAACATATTTAATTATTCTCAACAGATTTCACCATCTTTTGCAATATATAAATCAGTTAAGTTCACAAACATCACCGATTGAAATATCATAAAAAAGTACTAAAAGTTCAGAATAACAATACTATTATTATTACAAGAATGGAGAAAATGAGTGCAACATTAACAATTATGGAGCATTTCGATCTGGGCATGTAGTTCTTTTGTGGCCAACCGTCTTACATATAGAGCACTTATTTTTTCTTGTTGGAAATGATTCTCCGACTCCACGCCTCCTCTTTTTTTGCCTTCTTCCCGGTTTGCTTGGGTCAATATGTGGAAGAGATATTTCTCTCTCTAAAATCTCCAAAGGAACATTCCAAGATTCTTCAGAAGGCACAGGATGAATTTTCTCACAGTATGCAATGATGTATCTCTCCACCGTATAATATGAGGATGAGTACTCATAAATCCGCCTACCAAAATCTTCACCATATTGAACTCGAAGCGCTGCCATAGCATGTGGACAAGGTATTTTATCCATGTCAAATACTCTACATGTACAAGATCTTGCTTGCAAATCGACCGTAGCAACTTCACCATGACCGATGACACTGAACTTGTAGTTGGCAGTTTGATGAGCCAATAACTTGTTTCCCAAGTTGACGTACTCTGTTATTTTCTTTTCCATTTCAGGAACAAAGATGGTTGGTGAGTTGATGAACTCCGTACGCCTCTCGTGAAATTTTTGTGCAAATCTCCTATTTATTTCATTAAATAGAGAGACAATGGGAAATTCTCTTTCAACGTCGAACATTGCATTCACCGACTCAGCAATGTTTGTCATCATAATGTTATACCTATACAAATAAATAATCACCAGTAAGATATAATTGACAATAAACTCAAATAAATCACTCAATTTATAATATTATACCTATTTCCCGGACAGAATGCTCTACTCCACCTGTGGAATCCAACACGTTCAAGATGTTCGGCTGCTCCGGGTACCATGTTTCTTATTTGATTGAAATGGTCATTGAACTCATCAATTTTGTACGCTTTTGCTGCTTTATAAAAATGAGATACGACCTTCGCATTGTGAAAGTTGTTTCGAATATTCTTCCCAAGGTGCCTTATGCAACAACCATAATGAGCTGTAGGGTAGACAATTGAAACCATCTTCTTGATACTTGGATGCCTATCAGAAATTATGCACAAATCAGCAGTATCATCTAGATAGCTTCTCATTTGTTCAAACAAATATCGGTATGAGGCATCGCACTCCTTGTCAACTACACAAAAAGCAAGCGGAAAAATATGATTCTCCGCATCTTGTGCCACAGCTGACAATAAAACTTCTTCATACTTGCTCCTCAAGAATGTCCCGTCAACGGCTATGACTCTTCTCATTTGCTCAAAACCACGTATCCAAGCTCCATAGGATACAAAAAAGTACTTAAACTTTCCATTTTCATCAATTTTCAATGCTGTCTTACTTCCTGGATTTGCGGACTGAAGCATATAACGGTAAGCATCAAGCACTGCATACCCGTGCTCATGTGTTCCCCTAATCAAAGACTTTGCAATCTCCATGCCCTTCCAAATCTTCTAATAACTCACCTTAACACCCAATTCTGCACGAATTTGATGTTTCATGTCTTGTGTAGATGGGCCTTTACCTTCGGGGAACCTATTTTTGAAAATTTCATCGATGACTTTTGCTGTGGCGTACGGATTATGACTCGTGATATGCTCAGAACCACACGTGTGATACTTTACATAGGTTGTAATACAGAATCTATCAGAACTTAAAAGCTTCACAGCCCTAATCCACCATTTGCACTCCTGATATACACATCTAAAACAATACACATTACGCGAATTAATCACCTTCTTGAGTCTAAAATCTTTTTTCAAGCAAGCAATTTTCAACGAAGTTGCTAGTTCTTGCTTGTTCTTGAATGTCATTCCCTTATAAAAACCTGTTTCATCCTCTTGTACATGGATAGACTGTGTTGATTGAGAATTGCCCACTGTATTGCTCCCAACATCAGGTGTAGGAGTTTGGTCATCCCCACAGCTTGGACCATCCAATTCTGCCCCACTTCCATTATCTGGAATATTCATATCTACCCTATCCTCCAACTCATCATTTAGCATATCTTGTTGGTTTTGAGCTAAATTGGGGTTCTCTATCGGCTTTTCAATTACGTATACCCTTAAAATGGGCCTAGCTGCATCACTCAAATAAGCACGCAAACGAACTTGATCCCTTATCTTAAAAGGCAAGACCCTCTGATTTTCAAAAGAGCTGTGCATGTAACTGATGACAAGATCTTTCGGTTGGCAATTTAATTCACAACAACTGATGATTAAGTTAACAAAATCATCATACAAAATATCTTGTTGGACTGTCATCGCTATCGTTTCTAACAAGTCACCATCCTTCCAACGCCAAATAAATCGATTGTTCTTCTCGATCCATTCACCATGACAATCAACCCCTATTGTTATTGATTCCTCCATAAATGATACCTAAAGAGTTTTGTTAAAAAAATCAATAATAGTATAGTAAAGTTGAGTATCTATATAAAACAATAAAATTATATCATTGTCCCAACAAGTAACTCATCTGTTATAACAAATGACTCACATGTTGGATACATGTTCAGAACCAGAAGCTTAATCCAACAGATAAGTCATCTGCTGCAACAGATGAGATATATGCTGCAACAGATGAGTTATATGTTGCAACAGATGACCTATCTGTTGGATCAAGCTATTGGTTCTGAACATGAATCCAACAGGTAAGTCATATGCTGCAACCGATAACTCATCTGTTGCAGCATATAACTCATCTGTTGCAGCAGATGACTTATCTGTCGGATTAATCTTCTGGTTCTGAACCAGCTTTGCCAACTAATGTAATATGAATCCAACAGGTAAGTCATCTGTTGCAACAGATGAGTTATATGCTGCAACAAATGAGTTATCTGTTGTAGCATATGACTTACCTGTTGGATTCATGTTCAGAACCAGTAGCTTGATCCAACAGATAGGTCATCTGTTGCAACAGATGATCTATCTGTTGGATTCAACTGTTGTAACATGAATCCAACAGATAGATCATCTGTTGCAACAGATGGTTCATCTGTTGGATACGCTACTGAAAATTGCAGAAAAATAGTAGATATACCCAGATGAAAAATTGAACTAAAAATCATTATTTTTACTTACCAAAATCACCTATGAAGCAATGCCTAGTGATTACGAATAAATTTGGTCCAAAATTTTGGTCCAGTACCAGCAGTTGTGGCAGCAGCAACAACAACAATGAAGGGCAGGGGAGTAGAAGAAAAAGAAGAAGATGATGATGAAGAAGAAGAAGATGATGATGATGAAGAAGAAGAAGACAACAATAGCTACAACAAGTGAGAATGCTCTGAAAATGGCGCGAGGAAGAGAAGCAAAAAGAAGGGGAGGCGGTCCTTTTTTCCCCCTCCCATTTTAGGTAATTAGGATTTTATTTAATTCTCCCAAAAGGGGAATGGGTCCCATGGATCAAAGTGTAAAAATAAAAACTTGAGGGCAACTCAGAAAATGAGTCAAAACCCATTAATTCCTAATCTAATTTTTGTCACCTCTACTAAATTAAAATAACTTAAGTCACTACAACTTAAATTTGAAACATTTTTGTCACCCTTAATTCATTCACCCTGTGTTGTGTATCATTTTTTTTAAACCCTTTTTGAGATGAGATGGAGAAAAGAACGAAAGATGATGTAGAGAGGCGTAGAGGAAGAGAACCAGTTTGGCAGAAATTAGAGGAAGAGACGTGAGTTATTAGAATTATTAGACGTCTTTTGTTTTTTGTCAGCAAAAATAATAATAGAAATTTAGGTAAAAATATAAATGAGAATCCTGGCTTATGGTTGTGCCACATCACCGGGTAAAGGATTCTCTTTTATATATATATATATATATATATATAGATAGAATATAAATGATACAATCAACTATTAAATACAAATACAAAAACAAATAAAACAATAAAAAATATAAATAATGCAGTTAACTATAAAATACAAATGATGGTGCGAATGCAAATACAAACATAAACTGATGTTAATACAAATCAAAAAATAAAACTTAAGTCATCCCAATCACTGCTTGGACCACCACAAAACTTTCGGAACCACCATAAAACTGATCGGGATCACTACAAAATAAAACATCACTACCTATTAATCAAAATACAAATATAAACTTAAGTCACCCCAACCACTATCGAAATCACCGCAAAAATAAAATATCATTGCCGGACAGAATTTCAAAAAGAAAAAAAAGAAATCTGCCGAAAATAAAAAATCACTTCAAATCTGCTGGAAAAAAAATTCGATGCACCACCATCACTTCAAATCTGCCGGAAATGAAACATCATTTCTAGAGTTAGCCGGGATGGTGGAAGGAGTAAAATTGACAGAGAGGGGCAGTCCTCCATCCTTACTAATAACTATAAATCGAATGCAACAATGGAAGATGAGAAAAAATGTAATGACAAGAATATTGGTATTGTAGGAGAGATGTTTGATTGAAATGGGAAGTGAATATTGATTATTGGGATTATGAGAGAGAGGTTTAATTGAAAAGGGAAGTGAATATTGATTGGGCGTAATTTTAGGAAGGGGATTCAACTCTTCTAATTGTATTTTGAGTTATGTGTGAGCCTGGACAAAATATTACTATATTGTTGTGGACAATAATTTTGTAAAAGTGTTGTTATCGATTATAATTAAGGGCTTCAGTATGTCATGACATTTAATTTTCTCTTTTACTTATAGTATGACTTTTTCTATCATTTTTTTAAAAAAATTTGGGTTGGGAAAGGGTAAAAGAGAAAATTAAAGGGTAAATGAGCAGTCGGCCTAACATGTAACTTACCCTTTATTTTGCTCAAAATAATTACATTTTCAAGATATGTATTTTGGGTATATATTATGCATTAGTATGTAAAAAAACTAGATAAAGTGATCGTCTTCGCACGGTCATAAGTTACCACATTAAGTTTACGAAGTACCCTTCATGATAAATTCATATTAAAATGTAACGATCCAAAACTAGGGTAATGATGGCACCTATCCAACCCACCGTGATGGGTAAGCCTAAACCCAACTCAATGAAAATGCTAAAATAGTTAAGAAACGGATGAAGTAAAGACAGTATCAAAACCTGAAAATAAATTCATGACATAAAAATTAAGATAGATACAGAAGGTCAACTAGAACCCAGATCTGGTAGTCACAAGTCCAAGACTCTTAGAGGAGAAGTAAAATAATTGATCCAAAAGTGTCTAACATGCGAAGGAAAATATAAGACGAAGATCGAGGAGAATATGTGTAACAATCAGGTCCATCGTTACGGGTAGTCCAATCGTGCCAAGTTTTAGAGTTAGAAAACTCTGAGTTTGGGAGTCTGAGATTTTGAGGTAGGCTAGCCTCGGCCAGTTTTGGAGTGAGGTGGAGTCTAAGGAAATATAGGTAAGGATTGGGTTATGTGTCTTGTATTAAGATAGTCTTCCATGTGGCCAAGGACATAAAGGAGTCCGGAGGACTTTTCAGAATCGAATTTGGGTAAGTAGAACTCCCAGAATTGTGTTTGACGTGAAGGGGTTGTTTCGGGTCATCGGGGGAAACAAGTGTGTTGTGAATTGGCTAAAACTGGGAGATTTCTGGACATTCTGTCCATGACGGCCGCAACCGTCTGCGGTAGCGGCCTCCGCTATAACGGTGGAAAATACTGTTATAGTGGTGGTCAAGGCGGTCAATGCCGCTTAAAACCGCTATAGCGGGAGTTGTATACTATAGTGAGACCGCTATAGTAGAGCGGGGACCGCTATAGCGGGCCGACGGGATTTTAATGCAGAAACATTCCCCAAAATATTCAGTTTTCACAACTTCATTTTGGGAGAAGGGATAGGCGATTCCAGGTGATTTTCCTCCTTTTTCCTTCGAATTTCTTCCCTAAGGTAAGGTTTCTACTCCTCAATCTTTGTACTACATTTCCTATGCAAATTGCTAGGAGGGAACTTGGGAAAGGTTGAAATAACCTAGGAATGGTAGAATCCGGCGAAGGAAGAGGATTCAATGTTCTTGGGCATTGTTAAAAGTATGTTATTATGATCATAGGTTGTTAAATCCTCTATTTTTATCCGTAAAAATAATAGAATTAGGTGAATTAATGGTAGAAAATCCCGAGAAAAGGTGGGATGATCATAGGTGGCCTGGAGTTTGGGGATTCGGTGTAATACGGGTATTGTGCAGGCCTTGTGTATTAATTGCATGTACTTGTGTGTTATTTTAGACCATGAATGAGAAAGCAATCCGGAACATGGGAAAGCTCGGGTTGAATAGAGCTTGGCTCATTTCGAGGTAGGTAATGACTTATGATTTCTGTGAATATTGTATGTTCTGGTACTCATATCTAAGTGTTTGTATGAAATACATTGCTTAGGGGAGTTGTGTAGCATGTCTAAGGTTCTTGCTTTAAAGTTGTGATTGAAGGGTGTTTGCTTGTTGGTTTACAAGTTGTTTGATCATCTATTTGACTGTGAGTTGTTGACATTCGGTTGGCTCGGGTACCTGGTAAGGGTATAACAAATAGTTGGCACGGGTACCACGCCTAGTATGGGTAATACTAACGGTTGGCTCAGGTACCACGCTTGGTACGGGTTTACTTTTATTGCATCATTACATTTTTACCATTGTGTTGCATTGATTGCTATTTGGTTCCTTGAGTGGACCGGGCTGATTATTGAAATGCGTTATTGGGTTGGTGTTCTTTGAGTGTTTGGGAATTTCTGTATAACTGTTGTGTTGGTCTTAGTTTAGGCCGGGTGGTTTATTGCTATGTTGTGTTGTCTAGAGGGGATCCCAGGGTAGGTCCGGGCTAGGCGGGAAGGTACAATTATTGTTTTATGATTATGGCTTAGAGTATAACTGGTGGATTTCATGCGGGAACAAGCTAAGTAGAGGCTTGTAGTCTAGGTGTGTCTGTGGATATTGATGCATTTTTTCCATACCTTTTACTTGATATTGGTGTACTATTTATACACTGTTTATCCGAAAACTTGTTGATGATCCTACCAGTACACAATGGTGGTGTACTGATACTGCACTTGCTTTTCTTTTGGTGAGTACAGGAAATCTTCCAGCGACTGAGATGCAACCTCATCTATAGTACCGGCGATTTCTGACTTCAAGGGTGAGCTGCTTGATCAAGCTACCTTGGATTTATCTCTAGAGTTTCAGCCCACTTGTTTTGGGTTTAAAACTACTTCCGTATTTCTTTGGGGTTGCATCCCCGTATTTTAGATATTGGTAGTAATGTTGGTACATCGACTTTCAGTTTCTAGGGGGATTTTCCGCAGGATGATATTAATGCTATAGTTCTTTACTTGTTTAATTGCTAGTTTACTTCTGTTTTGCTGGTTTGAGGCTGTTAGTCTAGGCAAAAGGTTAAACTCTTTTGGTTCGCTAATCTGGGGGTTGAGTGGGTGTCACTCACGACGGTCTGGGTCATGACAAATATGGTATCAGAGCCCTAGGTTCGTTGATCTTGTCGTACCAACAAGTCTAGTAGAGTCTTGCGGAATGGTTCGGAGACGTCCACACTTTTCTTCGAGAGGCTATGGGACATTAGGAAAAACTATCTCTTCTTCTTTCCCTCGTGCTATAACTTGATTCCAATTGGTATCTGGTGATACAAATTGGTATCTAACCTCATTCACTCTTCTATCCACAGATGGTTACTATACGGAACAACGGAGCAAGGCTAACAGTCCCAATAGCGGGCCCAACAGTTTGAGGCAGAAGTAGGGAAAGGGGAAGAAGATGAGCTAGAGTTGCACCCGCTAGGGGTGGAGCTCGAACTACTGCTGCACGTGAGGTAACCTCTCCCCCACCTCACGAGCATATTTCTGAGGACGTAGAAGAAGTGGGTGTAGAGGATGAAAAGGCTCAAGCGGAGGCGGCACTGGTTGGGGGTGCAGGCCTTCCCGCTATGACACCAGAAGCTTTTAAGCAGGCGTGGGATATTTTGAGTGAGTTGGTTGGTGCTGGAGCCATACCCGCAGCTTGTGCAAATCAGGCCTTGGATACTCAGCCAACGGTTACTACAACGCCTAGGATAGACGCAACTTCGGGCACAAATGATTTTTTCAGGCCAATGCTAGGCCCAGTTATGACTGGAAATGAGCATGAGATGCTGACTAAGTTCCTTAAGCTGAAACCTCCGACGTTTCAGGGTACAGACATGGAGGATGCCTATGAGTTCATCCTGGATTGCTATGAGAGGTTGCACAATTTGGGTATTATACATCAGCATAGGGTTGAGTTTGTTACTTTTCAGCTGCAGGGTGATGCCAAGCAGTGGTGAAGGTCTCATGTTGAGTATCGGTCTTCTGTTCTACCTCCACTGACTTGGGAGCAGTTCCACGCGTTGTTTCTAGAGTAGTACGTCCCCTGTAGTTTAAGGGACCAGAAGAAGGATGTGTTCTTGAACTTAGAACAGGGTGGCATGTTAGTCTCGGCTTATGAGGCAAAGTTCCATGCTTTATCTCGCTTTGCTACGCAGATGTTGGGGTTTGAGATGGAACGAGTTTGGTTGTTTGTCAAGGGTCTGAATAGTGAACTGCAGGTACTGTCAGTGCATATGACTTCTTCAGGAAAGGGCTTTAATGATGTGGTGGACTATGTGAAGAAGTTAGAGGGAATTAGGCAAGTGGGGCAGGCTAAGGCTTTAGCCAAGAAGCCCTAGAATGAGGGAATCTATGGTGGTTCATATTCTAGGAGCCAGAATCAGTAGGCTTACTCGGCCCCTCCTATTCAGTCAACTCTACCAACTACTATAGGTGGTCGTCAGGGAGCTCAATTTTCAGCTCCTAGAGGCCAAGGAATGTCTTATACATTAGCTAGAAGGCCCGTCTTGACCGTGGTTGCTTCCATTGTGGCGATCTGGGCCACTTTAAGAGGGAGTGTCCATATAGGCAGATAGGTAATCAGGGTCAGCAACAGACTAGATCAGTGGTCCCGGCAGGCAGAGGTAGTAATGCTAGGGGTCATTCATAGGGTAGGCGAGGTAATTTTCAGAGAGGCCAGGGAGACAGAGGGAATGGCGGCGTAGGTAGGGGTGAAGCGCAGCCGGCTTGGGAAGTTGCCCGGATTGATGATCGGGCTCATTCCTATGCTTTTCCAGGGAGGACTGAGACGGAAGCCTCAGATGCGGTGATCACAGGTACCATTCTAGTCTGCGATAAAATGGCTTCGGTATTATTTGACCCAGGTTCTACATATTCTTATGTGTCTGTGAATTTTTATTTGGGGCTAGATTTGATTTGTGATACCTTTGATTCCCCTATCCATGTTTCTTCCCCAGTTGGAGAGTTTGTGATTGTGACTCATATATATCATGACTATTCTGTTGTGTTTGTGGGGTTGCATACTTGGGTAGACTTGGTAATTCTGGATATGGTTGATTTTGATATTAGTTTGGGTATGACTTGGCTATCTCTTTATCATGCAGTGTTGAACTGTAACACTAAGATTGTAGCTTTAGAGATTCCGGATAAGGATAGACTAGAGTGAGAGGGTGTGTATAAACCTAATCCAGTTAAGATAATATTGTTTGTTCGGGCTAGGAAGCTAGTGGGGAGGGGGTGTCTAGCCTTCTTGGCTCATCTCTGGGATGATAGTGTGGAGTCCCCTCCTATTGAGTCAGTTTCAGTGGTTTCTGAATTTTTAGAGGTGTTTCCGGCAGACTTGCCTGATATGCCTCCGGACAGGGATATAGATTTTTGAATTGATTTGGAGCCAGACACTCGTCCCATTTCCATTCCTCCATATCGTATGGCTCCGACAAAGTTAAAGGAACTTAAGATTCAGCTACAGGAACTCCTAGATTAGGGATTTATACATCAGCGTGCTTTGCTTTGGGGTGTACCAATTTTATTTGTAAAGAAGAAGGATGGTAGTATGCGGATGTGCATAGATTATAGGCAGTTGAACATGGAGACCATCCAGAATAAGTACCCTCTACCCTGTATAGATGATTTGTTTGACCAGCTTCAGGGTGCATCGATATTTTCAAATATTGACTTGAGGTCGAGGTACCATCAGTTAAAGATTAGGCCCGAGGACATTCCAAAAATTGCTTTTCATACTCGGTATGGGCATTACAAGTTTCTAATAATGTTGTTTGGTTTGAGCAATGAGTCGGCAGCATTCATGAGTTTGATGAATAGGCTGTTTAAGTCCTACTTGGATTCCTTCGTTATCGTGTTCATCAATGATATTTTGATCTAATCTAAGAGTAGGGAGGAGCATGCTAATCATCTTTGTATTGTGCTGGATATCTTGAGACACCAAAAGCTTTATGCAAAATTCACTAAGTATGAATTTTGGTTGAATTATGTGACATTCTTGGGGCATGTAGTGTCAGAAAGGAGGGTGATGGTGGATCCCCAGAAAATTGAGGCAGTCAAGAGTTGGGTTCGGCCTAGCTCTGTGATAGAGGTGAGGAGTTTTGTTGGACTCGCGGGGTACTACCAAAGGTTTGTTAAGAATTTTGCTTCTATTGCTATGCACCTGACAAGGCTGAGATAATTCGATGTACCATTCGATGTACCATTCGTGTGGTCTGACAAGTGTGAGGAGAGCTTCCAAAAGATCAAGACACTTTTGACCACAACCCCTATTTTGTCCTTGCCGGTTGAAGGTAAAGACTTTATTGTTTACTGTGATGCTTCACATTCTGGTTTGGGTGCTGTGTTGATGCAGGATAGGAATCTGATAGCCTATGGATCCAGGCAGTTAAAGGTGCATGAGAGGAATTACCCGAATCACGACTTAGAGTTGGCAGCAATAGTTTTTGCACTGTAAATTTGGAGACACTACCTTTATGGTGTCAAGTATGAGGTATTCACAGATCATCATTGTCTGCAGCACATATTCACACAGAAGGATTTGAATTTGAGGCAGAGAGGGTGGATGGAGCTATTGAAGGACTATGATGTGATCATTCAGTAATATCCTGGTAAGGCTAATGTGGTGGCAGACACATTAAGCCAGAAAACTGTTAGCATGGGTAGCTTGGCTTATTTGGGGGTGTCCAAACGACCGTTAGCTAAGGAAATTCGGGCTTTGGAGGCCAAGTTCATGCACTTGGGAGTTTCAGATCAAGGTGGGTTGTTGTCCAGCATTGAGGTCAGGGCCACCTTCATAAAGGAAATAAAGGCGAAACAGTTTCAGGATCCAAAACTGAGTAAGCTTCAAGGTAAGGTAATATCCAAGGAATCCAAAGATGACATGCTAGACTCTAGCGGAGTGTTAAAATTTAGGGGGAGGATTCGTGTTCTTTGAGTTGATGATATAATTCAGAAAATCTTGATAGAAGCTTATGGTTTGCGGTACTCAATTCATCCGAGTGTGACTAAAATGTACAGGAACTTAAGGCAGCGTTACTGGTGGACCGAGATGAGAAGGGACATAGTTGATTTTGTGTCCAAATGTCAAAACTACCAGCAGGTAAAGTATGACCATCAGAGACCTGCAGGACTACATCAGATAATGCCAATTCCAGAGTGGAAGTGGGAAAGGATAGCCATGGATTTCATGGTGGGTCTTCCCAAGACATTGGGGAAGTGCGAATCAATTTGGGTCATTATTGATAGGCTGACCAAGTACGCTCATTTCATCTCGGTCAGGGTAGATTTCAATTCTTAGCAATTGGCTAAGATCTACGTGAAGGAGATTGTGAGACTGTATTGGATACCACTGTCCATCATTTCAGACAGAGGTACACAATTTACTTCTAAGTTTTAGGGTAGGTTACATGAAGAGTTAGGTACACAACTCACTTTTAGCACAACTTTCAATCCTCAGATTGATGGTCAGTCGGAAAGGATGATCTAGGTATTGGAGGACATGCTGAGAGCATGTGTGATGGACTTTAGGGGTCATTCGGACCAGTTTCTACCATTGTGCGAATTCTCGTACAACAATAGCTACCACTCCAGTATTGACATGGCACCATTCGAGGCATTGTATGGGAGGAACATCAGATTATCGGTTGGGTGGTTTGAGGAAGGCGATGTAAAGCCTCTGGGCGTAGACTTAGTGAAGGAAGCACAGAAAAAGGTAAGGGACATTCGGACTAAGTTGCTGGCTACTCAAAGCAGGCAAAAGGAGTATGCAGATCGCAAGGTCTGTGACATGGACTTTCAGGCTAGTGAACAAGTATTGTTGAAAGTGTCACCAATGAAAAGGGTTATGAAGTTTGGTAAGAAGGGCAAGCTTAGCCCTCAGTTCATCGGTCCATTTGAAGTTCTTGAAATTATGGGGCCAGTGGCTTACAAGTTATCACTGCCACCTAGTTTATCGAGCATCCATCCGGTATTCCATGTATCCATGCTTAAGCGATACCATGGGGATGGGGATTACATCATCAAGTGGGATGAAGTACTTTTTGATAAGGATCTTCGTTATGAAGAGGAACCAGTTTTGATTCTTGCTCCGGATGTCCAAAAGTTCATGACAAAGGTGATTGACATGGTAAAGGTTCAGTGGAAGCATCATCCGGTTGAGGAAGCCACTTGGGAAACCAAGAAGGACATGCAGGACAAGTACCCTCAACTGTTGGAGAATCCAGGTACTACACTTCCCTCCTTTTATTTCCATAATTTCGAGGTTGATAATTTAGGGATGAATGATGGGTAAATTGGTATCTGTTGTAATGACCAAGTCCGTCATTATGGGTAGTCCAATCGTGCCAAGTATTAAAGTTAGAAAACTCCAATTTTGGGAGTTTGAAATTCTGGGCTAGGTTAGCCTCAGCTAGTTTTGGAGCGAGGTGGAGCCTAGGGAAATATGGGTAAGAATTGGGTTATGTGTCTTGTGTTAAGCTAGTCTTCCACATAGCCAAGAGATAAGGGAGTCCAGGGTACTTTTGGAATTGAATTTGGGTAAGTAAAACTCCCAAAATCGTGTTTGACCGGTCATCGAGGGAAACAAGTGTGTTGTGAAATGGCCAAAATTGGGAGATTTCCAGACGTTCTGTCCATGATGGGTGCAACCGTCTGCGGTAGTGGCCTGCGCTATAGCGATGGAAAATACCGCTATAGCGGTGGTCAAGGTGGTTAACATCGCTTAAGACCGCTATAGCAGGAGTTGGCTGCTATAGCGGAGTGGGGACCTCTATAGTGGGCCAACGGGATTTTAATGCAGAAACATTCCCCAAAACATTCAGTTTTTACAACTTCATTTTGGGAGAAGGGGTAGGCGATTCCAGGCGATTTTCCTCTTTTTTCCTTCGAATTTCTTCCCTAAGGTAAGGTTTCTACTACTGAATCTTTGTACTACATTTCCTATGCGATAGAATTGCTAGGAGGAAACTTGGGGAAAGGTTAGAATAACCTAGGAATGGTAGAATCCAGGGAAGGAAGGGGATTCCAAGAATGAATATTCTTGGGCATTGTTAAAAGTATGCTATTATGATCATATGTTTTTAAATTCTCTATTTTTATTCGTAAAAATGATAGAAGTAGATGAATTAACGGTAGAAAAGTCTAGAAAAAGGGTGGGATGATCATGGGTGGCCTAGGGTTTGGGGATTCAGTGTAATCCGAGTATTGTGCAGGCCTTGTGTGTTAATCGCATGTACTTGTGTGTTATTTTAGACCAAGAATGAGAAAGGAATCCGAAACATGGGAAAGCTCGGGTTGAATAGAGCTTGGCTCATTTCGAGGTAGGTGATGGCTTACGATTTCTGTGAATGTTGTATGTTCTTGTACTAATATCTAAGTGTTTGTATGAATTACATTGCTTAGGGAAGTTGTGTAGAATGTCTATGGTTCTTGCTTTATAGTCTGTGATTGAAGGGTGTTTGCTTGTTGGTTTACAAGTTGTTTGATCATCTATTTGACTGTGAGTTGTTGACATTCGGTTGGCTCGGGTACCACACCTTGTGTAGGTATAACAAATGGTTGGCATGGGTACCACGCCTGGTACGGGTAATACTAACGGTTGGCTCGGGTACCACGCCTGGTACGGGTTTACTTTTATTGCATCATTACATTTTTACCGTTGTGTAGCATTGATTGCTATTTGGTTCCTTGAGTGGATCGGGCTGATTATTGAAATGTGTTATTGGGTTGGTTGTTCTTGAGTGTCCAGGAATTTCTGTATAACTTTTCTGTTGGTCTTAGTTTAGGCCGGGTGGTTTATTGCTATGTTGTGTTGTCTAGAGGGGATCCCAGGGTAGGTCCGGGCTAGGCGGGAAGGTACAATTATTGCTATATGATTATGGCTTAGAGTATAACTGGTGGATTTTATGCGGGAACAAGCTAAGTAGAGGCTTGTAGTCTAGGTGTGTCTGTGGATATTGATGCATGTTTTCCATACCTTTTACTTGATATTGGTGTACAGTTTATACACTGTTTATCCGAAAACTTGCTGATGATCCTACCAGTACACAATGGTGGTGTACTGATACTGCACTTGCTTTTCTTTTGGTGAGTACAGGAAATCTTCCAGTGGCTGAGACGCGACCTCATCTATAGTACCAGTGATTTCTGACTCAAGGGTGAGCTGCTTGATCAAGCAACCTTGGATTTATCTCAAGAGTTTCAGCCCACTTGTTTCAGGTTGAAAACTACTTCCGTATTTCTTTGGGGTTACATCCCCGCATTCTAGATATTGGTAGTAATGTTGGTAATGCAACTTTCAGTTTCTAGGAGGATTTTCTGCAGGATAATTTTCCGCAGGTTGATATAAATGCTATAGTTCTTTACTTGTTTAATTGCTAGTTTACTTCTGTTTTGCTGGATTTAGGCTGTTAGTCTAGGAAAAGGGTTGAACTCTTTTGGTTCGCTCATCTGGGGGTTGGGTGGGTGCCACTCACGATGGTCTGGGTTGTGATAGTATGAGGGTCTCTGGGATTAATAACTGCTACCTCAGAGTCTCCCAGGAATATATCACCAATAACAATCACAGAAATCAGCATTCAGAACCATCAACTCAATACATGCATGTAAGGTGCATAAAATAAACAAGTGCGGTTACAGAATCATGTGTACTCAGCAACATCATTGATCGATCCTAATTTAAAATAATGTCGAGAACTACCCTAACCAACCATCCAATACAACCATATAAACTTGCCCTTAGAAAAGCCACACCTAGTCTTATAGGCAGCATAATAGTAGAGCAACAACATACTTTCGGTCCACCACTTCACAACCCAGGACGATATCAACAATAAGAAATCACACTATTCAATCACAACGAAACCAATCATATGCGAATGATGAGATGAATCCAAAATGATGCAATGCGTGCTATAGTATACACTTGCTGCTATGTATAGCTAGCTAGAAACTATGGGGAACTCGTGAAGTCCATATTCCTATTCATGTAAATATTTTATTAATAAGTAAATCCATCCGGAACAATTTTCCATCGGATATGCAAATCATAAAATCAGCAGAAATTGACCTGGAACACTTAACCATTGGGTGTGCAAGTCATTTTAAAATATCATTCTCAAAAGTATCTCTTTAGTAATGTCATGATACGAGTATGAGTGAATATGTATATTTCACACTGATAAGTGAAGCACATATATCTTAATCTGGGAACACAAAGCCATACACAACTCAAAACACTAGCTACAAGCCCAAAATCAGACGAAAAATAACTTTATGTACTTAAATGCAGTAGTGACATCCCAGTAATATTTTTCCTTGTACCATTAAATGCACATAAAAGCATTACATAGGACTGCTTCATGTGGTTTAATTTCTTGATGGAACAAATAGCATCACCATATCCACCAAAAATAATTTGAATAACAACCAAGTCATAATCAAAAAGCTTCCGAAGGAGCTCCATTAGGCAGAGGAAAAGAACTTTTTTTATCATAACTATATCGAAAGGAATTAAAATGCCACACAAAAGTACTCGCCTAACCATTCTGTTCACCTGAAGTACTCATCTCAGAATTTATTCAATCTTGATTTTCCCTTTCATCTAAAGCGTCTCATGTTCATGTGTAGAGCAAACTGAATTGTTGCTTCAGTGACTAAAGCAGTCCATGTAAGGGAAGACAAGAGAAACATGGTTTGTAGTTGTATAAATCACTTTTCAAAGTTAGTCCAATGAAATATAGAGAAACAGTCAGTGACATTTCTTCCTTTGTTAGAGACAACGGCAACCAAAGTTTTACTGATAGTAAAACCATTGTTGAAGAAGCAGCAATACTAGGGTCCAGCCTTTATTTGTCATGCCCCGGGGTTACCCCTTAGACATAACACGAGACTTGGGACCACAAGTTCCCCAAGCTAATCCCTTGGTCATAGCGTACTCAAGCATAACAATAAAACAAGAGCGGAAGCATAATAGCATAATCTAAATATAGGCATAAGCATGAATCGTCAAGTCAAATAGGGATTCAACATAAGGGAAGAAACCCGAATACCATATATGTCTGAAAGCCTCTACTCAAAACATAAAGAGTTGCTAGGACAAGACCCTAGCTAAATCAAAGTACGAAAATAAAAGCTAGTACCACTTAGATCATAATTAGTCCCCAACCTAAGAGAACTCACCAAATACTGACGGAATGTGGCATGGGAACTCTAGCCACGAGTCTGAGAAGGAACTCCTGAATTTGCATCATCAAAGGATGCAGCACAAGATATGCATCAGTACTATAGGATGTACCGAATATGAGAGAGATGCATGAATCATGATAAAACAGTTTAAAACATGCTTAAGGATGAACTTGGTACATGAAAAAGAGTCATGAAGAAAGATCGAAATGAAATGTATGAAACAAGGTTTTGAATTCATATATGTATATATATAGAATCTTGTAACTTTATAACTTTAAATAAACATGTGGGAGTTTCTCTGAACCGATATTAAACAATGCTGAGCTACATAGAGTCTGCTGTCATGAACCCACACCGAAAAAGGTTATCCTAGCCAGCAAGGTTAGAACCATTTCATACCAGGATCCTATCATTATAAGCCTCAGAGGGCAACCTATGGTGGCAACGTAGTTTTGGACTTGAGTTATCTGAACCCTTGTTTCTCGGTGCTAAATACTACTCCCAAAACATATAGCATAAGCTCATATACATGTGACATATATGATGCCAAACTTGTTTATAACGTGTTCATACCCCGGATCGTCATACTACTCATGAATTAAGGTTTAAAATCAATCCATGAGCATTGATGGAACATCGGGTGTCTTGTCTTGCATAATACTTCATAACATGAGAAATTTGTATGGCTCTAGTTCAATTTCATAAAACATATACTTTCATAGAACATAGGAACTAGGCATGCACATACTCTAAAATCAATAAGGAACATGATATTAAAATCCCATTTCTTAAATCAACTTCATGCATATGGAAATTTCCATGGTTAAACTTCAATTCATGAAATAAGAGTTAACATGTATAAACCCATGTAAAACCATGCAATTTAGTAGTAATTTAGTAACCAAATCATGAGAGGATCATAGCTAGTAAAACCCATATGAATTGGATAAGAACCCTAAATTTGAAGGTCATGAAATCAAAATTTGAATTAGGGGTTTTGGGCACAAGGGTGAAAGGAACCCATTGTTAATTACCCACATACCTTGATTGAAGCTAATTCACTTGAATTGGAAAGACTTATGAGACTTGAACTTGGAGCTTGAGACTTGGAGAGGAACTTTTCCTTTTTAGGAGTTGGATGAAGATCTTAGAAGGAACTTAGGCTAATGAGGGTGGAAACCCTTCTTGAAGTAGTCAAAATGACATTATTTAGGAGTTCAAAGAGTGGGTAAAGACTAAAATACCCATGGGACATAATTAAGAAATAGCTGGAAAAATGCCGACTTCAGGGACCACGAGTTGGTCGACGGTCCGTCGTGCAAAAGGATGGACCGTCAACCTGATCCGCAGTTTCACACAAGCATTTACTGGAGCTACTGGAATTGCATTCCACGGGTCACACTATGGTCCATACTTCCAAACGACGGACCATCTTGTCAACTCGTGGTTTTCTAGACACTTAGATAGAGCTACTGGAACTTCATTCTACGAGTCACACTACGGTCCGTACTTCCAAATGATGGACCATCTTGTAGACTCGTGGTTTGCCTTAGGGAAATTTTGGTCCTCTGAACTTCAGGGATTATGGATTGGATGAAGGTCCATCGTGAGGAAGGACATATCTTCCTTTGACTCATCATTTCTTGGACAACTTAAAGGGGCTACTGGAATCTGGACTACGGGTGGAAGGACAGACCGTGGTTCCACACCATGAACCATCGACTGACTCGTCGTCTCTGAATACTTGAGATTTTTCTGAGATTTTAACTTAGATAGCTGGTTGATTTCCGAGGTGTTACAATATCTCCCCTTTGGAATCATTCGTCCTCGAATGAAGACTAAGGAAAAACCAAAGGAAAATAGCCCAACCAAATACCAAAACATTAAAACCAAGGAGAAACGTGAAAACTGAACTTTTTAACTTTAAAAACATGATAAACTAACTTCGTAAACATGCATACATGCTAGGAACATAAGAGAAACTGATGGAATAGGATCGGAAGAACATACTAAGGAGGAAACTATTATATCAGGCTGGGGTGGGATCAGAATGGAAGAGATGAGGATATTTTGCCTTCATGGCCTCTTCCGCTTCCCAAGTATCTCCCTCAACAAACCGATTCCTCCAAAGGACTTTCACTGAAGCGACTTCTTTGTTTCTCAACCTCCGAATCTGATGATCAAGGATCTCCATGGGAACCTCTTCATAAGTGAGACTATCCTTCACACCTACATCCTCTAAGGGAACAATCAAGGCCAGATCACCCACACACTTCTTCAACAAAGAAACATGGAAAACCGAATGAACCGCTCCTAACTCTGATGGCAAATCCAACTCATAAGTAACTTTACCAACCCTCATCAGAATTTGATTAGGACCCACAAATCGAGGACTAAGCTTTCCTTTCTTTCCAAATCTCATCACACCTTTCATGGGTGACACTTTCAGAAAAATGCAATCATTCACCTCGAACTCTAAGTCCCTCCTCCTCACATCAGCATAGGACTTCTGTCGACTCTTAGCGGTCTTAAACATTTCCCAAATAATCTAAATCGTCCCATTAACCAAATCTGGGACAATCAAGGCTGCCTCACAAACCTCGAACCAATCAATATGAGATCTACACCTCCGATCATAAAGGGCCTCATAAGGAGCCATATAAATGCTAGAGTGGAAGCTGTTGTTGTAGGCAAACTCGATGAGAGGTAAGTGATCATACCAGTTACCTTTGAAATCAATCACACAAGCCCTCAACATATCCTCCAAAGTCTGAATTGTACGCTCTGCCTAGCCATCTGTCTGAGGGTGAAAAGTTGTGCTAAGCTTTACCTGAATACCAAGACCTCTCTGAAATGACTTCCAAAACTAAGATGTAAACTGAGGACCTCTGTCTGAAATAATGGACAATGGGACACCATGCAGTCAAACTATCTCTCGGATGTAGAGTGTGGCATAGTCATCCGCTGAATCTGTAGTCTTAACAGCCAAGAAATGGGATGATTTAGTCATCCGATCGACGATCACCCAAATCGAATAATGTTGCTTTCGAGTACGAGGCAAACCTGTAATGAAGTCCATATTGATCGACTCCCACTTCCAAGTAGGAAGGTCAATATCCTGAATCATGCCATCCAGTCGCTGATTCTCTACCTTTACCTGCTAACAGTTGGGACACTTATCCACAAACCCGGCTATGTCCTTCTTCATACCATTCCACCAATAGATTTACCATAGATCACGATACATCTTGGTGGCACTCGGATGGGTGGAATATCTAGACCTATGAGCCTCGGTCAAAATCTGATATCTCAAATCATCTACATCTGGCACACATAGACGACCTTAACAATGAAGAACTCCATCTCCCACTTGGGAGAAACCTCAAACCCGCTGCTGATGAACTGCACCCTTAAGCTGAAGCAAAACTGGATCATTATCTTACTTTGCCTTCACCTCAGCTACCAAAGAAGACTCAGAACCATTTTGAACAATAACACCACCTTCAGTAGAGTCCATAAGTTGAACTCCCAATCGGGCAAGTCGATGAACATTTTTCACCAAATCTTTCTTCCCATTTTCAATCAAAGCCACACTAACCATGGACAATCTACTCAAGGCATCCGCCACAACATTGGCTTTACCTGGGTTGTAAAGCACACTCATATCATGATCCTTAAGGAGCTCAAGCCACCTCATTTGTTACAAATTCAACTCCTTCTGAGTAAACACATATTGGAGACTCTTTTGATCGGTGAACACATCCACATGAACGCCATACAAGTAATGTCTCCAAATCTTCAAAGTAAAGACCACAGCTGCCAACTTAAGATCATGAGTCAGGTAGTTCTTCTCATGAGTCTTAAGCTGTCTAGAAGCATAAGCAATCACCTTACCTCGCTGTATCAACACACAACCCAACCCGACTCTGGAAGCATCACAATAAACCATAAAGTCATCCAAACCCTCGGGTAGGGTCAATACTGGACCGGTGGTCAATCTAGTCTTCAACTCCTAAAAACTCTTCTCACACGAATCAGACCACTGGATTTTTACCTTTTTCTGAGTCAATCGAGTCAAAGGCAAAGCAATGGAAGAGAACCCCTTTACGAACCTCCTGTAATAACTAGTCATACCCAAGAAACTCCAAATATCTGACGGGGAAGTAGGTCTAGGCAAGTTCTTCACTTCTTAGATCTTTTGAGAATCCACACCAATACCATCACTCATCACAATATGACCCAGAAAAGCTACAAACTGCATCCAGAACTCACACTTTCTAAACTTAGCAAATAGCTGACGATCCTTGAGGGTCTTCAACACAACCCTCAAGTGACCCACATATTGCTCCTCACTCCGAGAATAGATGAGGATATCATCAATGAACACAATCACAAACAAATCAAGATACTGCTTGAACTCACGGTTCATCAAATCCATAAAAGCTGCAAGATCATTGGTTAGTCCAAAAGACATAACAACAAACTCATAATGACCATACCGAGTCCTAAAGGCAGTCTTCAGAATATCACACTCCCAAACCCAAAGCTGATGATACCCGGATCTAAGATCGATCTTAAAGAAACAACTAGCACCCTGAAGCTGATCGAACAAGTCATTAATTCTAGGAATGGGATACTTATTCTTGATTGTGAACTTGGTCAATTGCCGGTAGTCAATACACATTATAAGAGAACCATCTTTCTTCCGAACAAACAAAATGGGAGCACCCCAATGAGATACACTAGGCCTGATGAAACCCTTATCAAGAAGATCCTTCAACTGATCCTTCAGTTCTTTAAGTTCCGCTGGGCCATTCTATAGAGAGGGATAGAGATAGGATGCGTATCTGGAATGAGGTCTATCCCAAAGTCAATATTCTGCTCAGGAGGGACTCTAGGTAAATCATCGGGAAACACCTCAAGAAACTCACTCACAATGGGAACTGACTGAAAATAAGGGGTCTCAGACTCTGTGTCCTTAACCCAAACAATATGATACACTTAACCTTTAGAGATCATCTTCCTAGCCTTAAGATAAGATATGAAATGACCTTTTGAGGATGGGGTACTACCTTGATTGTAACCCCCCAGAACTTCCAAGCCCAGACTAAGCTCAGAAAACCAGTAGAAAATAAAACATTTCAGAAAAACTCAAGTTTCCAGGAACCACAGTTCGAAGTACGGACCATAGTTTGGAACTATGGCCTGTCATCTTGAACCGTAGTTCAAGATCTAGTTGCCCAACAATCCTTCCCCAGAGACCACGGTTAGGAGTACAGACCTTAGTTTAGAACCACGGTCCATCTTCTCAACCCGTAGTTCAAGTTCCAGTAGCCTTTCAATACATGTCCCAGGGACTACAGTTAGAACCACAGATCATAGTTTAGAACCACGATCTGTCATTTCAAACCATAATCCCAAGTCTAGTAGACTCCCAGTTTAGGCTCCAGAAATAACGAGTTGGCTTACGAACCATATTTCAGAAGAATGAACCGTCCTTCGACTCGTGAAAACCCCAGGCTAACTCAAGTCCCAGGAACCACCAGTCACATGATGGACCATCGTTCAGAAGAATGGTCTATCCTATCGAGTTATAGTTTCTATAACTAGAGGACCCCCAAGTCGCCTGGACAGGACCACGACTCAGTTGACGATCCATCATCCAGGAGTACGGCCCATCAACCAAGCCGTGATCACTGGGTTGCATTTTCGGCAGAAATTCTTTTAACTTTCCCAGGGGTATTCTAGACTTTTCCTTTTCCTTTTAAGGCCTAAGCTACGTCATTATATGTCTTCTAAGCCTAATTAAGTAGTCTAAAACTAACTAAAACCCCCATTCTCCTAAAAACATCAGACTTAGACAGAAAGAAATCAAAAAGAGGCGTAGTTTCTCTTAAGAACAAGCAAAGTCTTTCACCAAGTTCATCCCAAAAAGTTCAAGGATTTCTCCGTGGATTTCTTCACCAGGTATGTGGGATTTCACTAGTGGGTTCCTTTCACCGATTAGGTCCCTAGATTCCAGTTAGTTTCCTCCATAAATTGTCAAACCTAGGGTTTCTAGAACTTGGAGAATCATCATAATTCAGTTTCTACAATATCTATGGTATTGACTGCAGGTTCTTGGATAATTAGTGTAGTTCCACGTATAATGTATAGAAACCCTTAGTTGTGTACTTCTAGTATTTCATGAATTAAGTTCACTAGACATGCTAATTATATGTTCACGTACCACGATTCGAATGCCATATCCCCAGTGTATTTATGTTGCATTCTCAGTTGCTTTTCCAGTATTTTGAGCTATCCATTATTTCAGTATATTGTTGTTCATATTCAGTTGGGAGTAGACTTAACACCGAGCGAACTAAGGGATGAAGGCTCACCCGTCAGTTTTAGGCTGAGACCTTTAGTAGCAATCCCTAAGTTCCAGAACTACGGCACCACCGTAGGTTCTAAAGGGGCTATCCGTCAGATTAGGCTTGACACCCTTGTCCTTTATGGACATCAGTAGTGGATCCACGTCAGACTTGTTGATACCCTTGACAAGGTATGAACACCCTCCCATCCAGGGTCACAGGTTGGCCCTATAGTTAGCTCAACTTTGGGTATGTCAGTTAATAGTGTGTCCCACAGTCAGATTCATGCGCATTGACCTTGTATCCAGTATTTATGTTCACAATTCAGTTTAACATGCTATTTTATGATTTATATTTAGTCATTGCATTCAGTTCAGTTTTCAGTTACGTTGTAGTATATCTATCTTCATGTTCAGTTCTATATTGCCCAGCTTTGTATATATATCCTGCATGCTCAGTACATTCAAAGTACTAACACATACTTTTGTGCTACATCATTTTATTATGTAGGTTCAGATACTCAGCATCCAGACCGTGCCTAGTTCGGTTCCCCAGTTTGTACTCAGCAGTTCAGTGGTGAGTCTTCATTAGTTCGAGGACAACAAACATGCTGTATTTCAGTATTTACTTCCAGTTTTAGCTTTGTAGAGTTAGCTGGGGGCATGTCCCAGCAACTCCTATTTAGTTAGATGGATTTTAGACATAGACTAGATTCAACAGTTATTAGTGTTGTGTTCAGTCAACACTAAACTATTTTTACATTATACCCATATCCAGATTAACTTGGTCTCTCTTCTTGTTTTCAGATATTAAAATTACTTTAGCTTCCGCATAGTACATATCTCTAAATTAGTTTTCGTAGATATGCCATGACATAGGTTAGCTTGGGGTCACTTGGGACACTAAGCACCGTGTTGCATCTAGGGGGTAGCCTCGGGGCATGACAATGCCATTCTAGGATGGGTTCATTAGGAAACTTGAAACTGACAACCCAAGTACGACAATTAACCCTATTCAGAATAAAAAAATCCATACCAAGGATAACATCAAAACCAATCATCTCTAACTCTACTAAATCTGCTGAAGTGACTCTATGAAGGACCGAGATAGGGCAATTTTGATAGATTCTTTTGGCTAGGACTGACTCACCAACCGGAGTAGAAACATAAAAGGGTTCTAAAAGCAATTCGAAACAAACTTCAAACTTGCATGCTACATAAGGAGTCACAAAAGATAAGGAAGCACCAGGGTCCAACAAAGCATACACATCTAGAGAGAAGAATTTAAACATACCAGTAACCACATCTGGGAACCTTCCTGATCATGATGAGAGGACATAGCATAAAGGCGGTCCTGACGCTGACCACCAGAACTAGAAATTGTGCCCTGCTGAGCTGGTCTACCTCCTGAAGCTGCTGGGGTAGGATGAGTCCTACCTCCTCCCTGCCCCTCCTTAGATGAAGGGCAGTCTCTAATCAAGTGTCCAGCCTGTCCACACCCAAAGAATGCACCCGTGCCCAAATGACACTCTTTCGGGTGATTCCTCCAACACTTGCTGCAGATAGGATGGAAAGGTCCCTTAGAGACACTTTCCTAAGGCTGGGATTAGGAACCAGATCCTCTACCACCCTGATCATGACAAGACTTCAGTGCCTGAGCAGGAGCACTAGCAGAAGAATGAACAGATCCTAATAACTTCTTCTGGAAAGAGGAGCGATGCCCACCTCTGAACCTGTGATGACCAAAACCTGATCCCTCGGATCTAGTCCTCTTATTCTCCCAAACCATCACCCTTAGCTTTTCACCCTCATTTTGATGGGTATTAGTCATAAGTAGGGAAATGTTCATGTCACTCAATAGCAAAGCAGACCCACACTCCTTCTTCACCATATCAGAAACCCCATAGATAAACTTGCTCATTTGATCATGCAAATCCGCTACGATGGAGGGGGCATACATAGACAACTGGGTGAACTTCAAACTATACTCTTGGATTGACATCGAACCCTGTCTCAAGTTCATAAACTCCTCCACCTTCATTTGCCTCAACTCACAGGGAAAAAACCTATCAAGGGAGGCCCTCTAAAAAATCTCCCAAGTCGTGGGGACCGTGTCCCTCACTCTAGCCTCCTTCCATTGGGTGAACCAAATATGAGCCACATCCTTGAGTTGATAGGATGCAAGCGCTACACAATCAACACCAACCACTTGCATAACATCGAAGATCTTTCTCACATCATCAATAAAGTTGAGCAGGTCCTTACTCACTTTCAAACCCCAAAACTCAAGCGGGTTCATACTGTAACGATCAGGTCCTTTGTTACCTTAAGAATTGAGAAGTCAAATTATTTTGGGAATTAAATTAAAGTACGTTTGTTTAAGTAGGATGACATAGTGGGAAATTTTTGATTTTGAAAAAAAACTCGGGCTGACGTCACTCTGCTATAGAGGTAATTCTTCCTTTATAGCAGGACCACCATAGCGGAGGGCTAACCGCCATAGCGGAGTGACAGGAAACAAAAGCTCAGAAACGGGATTTTATTAAAAAGCTTCTCTTTCACAGTTAGAAAACATATGAGGGTTCCTCCAAAAACCCTCCTATGCTGCTCCAAGGCTAGGGAATCATGAGGAGGAGGGATCACGTTTGGAGGGATGTGGAACAGCGGATTCCAGGACCATCGTGCAGCTGGTAATGTCTTAAGAAGCCAAAAATGCGCGGTTGAAGTTGCTTGGCATCCAGGTAGGCTAGGTTTTCATGAGTAGTTAGAATTGTTTACATTCTGCACTTATCGTATAGTGGAATAGAGATTTCATGTTTTAGGCCTCCAGGTGCGAAGTATGGTGGATTTGGTATTACTTATGAGTGAGCTAAGGTTTGGTTGGATTGAATTGTGGGTGGATAGTATTTACATTGGGCTTTTTATGTTGTCTTGGTATGCAAAAAATTATAAGACTCAGGGACTGGGATGTCGGAAAGGTTCAGGGAACCGGCACTAGCAAGGACAACTAGGTGGGTATAAAAATGAGAAACTCCTATGTGAGGTTTCGGGAATGCGAAAGGCATGTTAAGAAATCATTGTTTGCTAACGGCTAAGGGTGAAAACTTGTATTGTTATTATCTATGTATGTCCCAGATTAATGGGGGGGTGGTGGTTAAATTATGCTAAAAAGGGGAAATCGTTCATTATGTGTAAACAAAGGGTGAGTGTGTTTAGTCTTTGGACGAATGTCTAGGTTCCGCTATATACCCAGGATAGAAGGTAGGTGATGGATTACGATTCCTGTGAATGTTGTATGTTTTGTACTCCTATCTAATGTTTGTATGAATCGCATTGCTTAGATAAATTGTGTAAACTGTCTAAGGGTCCTGTCATACAGTGTGTGAGTTGAATGGTTTGTTACTTGTTGGTTTACAAGGTGTGTGTTCATTATTTGACTGTGGATTTTTGACATTTTGTTGGCTCGGTTACCATGCCTGGTACAAGTATACTAATGGTTGCCACAGGTACCACGCCCAGTACAGGTATAACAAATGGTTGGCTTGGGTACCACGCCTGGTACAAATTACTAACAGTTGGCTCGGTACCATTCCTGGTACGGGTTTATTTTACTGTATCATTGCATGGTTATTAATTTTATTGCATTGACTGTTATTGGTTCCATGAGTGGACCTGGATGCTTTGTTGAATTGTGATATTGGTTGGTGGTCCTTGAGTGACCGAGAATCTTTTTATATCTGTTGAATTGGTCTTGGTTTAGGCCGAGTTATCTGTTAACACTTAGGTGTTGTTTAGAGGGGATCCCAGGGTGGGTCCGGGCTATACGACAAGGGGTATTGGTTAGGTTGTTGATTTGATCATAGTTATAAAAATGGGTTACATGTGCACTACTGGAAAATGGGCCTACTGCAACAGCAAGAAATTCGTTGTTGTAGGCCTTAAAACCGTTGCAACAATACTATGGAAATGGGAGTTATGCCCATCGCACCAGCTCGCGTGACCATAGATCAATGACAACGGTTTTTATAACAGTCCTCAAAACCGTTGCTTAAAGTACACCTATTGCAACGGTTATTCATTCCTTAATAACGACTATTTTATATATCAATTGGAACGGTTAAAACTGTTACAATTGATAATTCACAATGGTTCTCTTGTCTATGTTGCAATGAATTTATTAGCTCAATTGCAACAATTATTATTATTATTGCAACGGATTTTGCACAATGATCAATATTGCTACAACAACTATTATTTTTACCTATTGCAACAGTTCTCATATGTTCCAATAATTAATAGCCCATGCTTTAGAAAATGCTACTGCAACAGTTCCGTTTTACCTATAGGAACAATTTTCATATATGTTCCAATAGCCTGGCTGTACATACAAATATTTGATATTACAAAATTGTAAATACCACTAAAGATGATAATTACTAAATGAAATTAAATGATTCTAATTCAAAATATCCCAATCATAATATACTCCACCACAGACGCAAAATATACAAAATATACCAGTCATAATGTCATTCGTTATAGACGCAAAATATATAAAATCTACAAGTCATAATGCCATTCACCATATGCGCAAAAAATCATTCCTAATATGATCCACAGGAAAACTATACAACAGTTGACACATGTTTCAACTGGATAACAAAATAAATATTCATAATGTCAATAAAAGAGCTGGTCATAAAACAGTGGTTACTTTCAACCGAATTTCAAATGTCGGCCTCATCAATTCTTTCATCACCCCCGCTGATTGTTTTCTCCACCTACAAAAGTCAATAGATAAAAGTTATGAACTAATTTTAATCATGTATCTACCAGAACTTCAATTTTAGTCAAATTAAAGATAAGGTGAGGTGAAAGGAGAAAGGCAATAAGAAGGATCACCATTATACTACCATCAGACCATTAAATCTCAAAATTCAGTCCAATTTCAAAATTAAACGCAACATGATATAAATAACTTTTGAGAGCACATGATATGGTAATTAGCAACCCCATTCAGTAAACGATTACAACATTAAGGAAAAAACAAGAATAATCCTGGGCAATTAGCAATCCCATTTAGTAAAATATTACAACTTTAAGGGAAAAACAAGACTAATCCTAGGTAATTAGCGACCCCATTTAGTAAAAGATTACAACTTTTACTAAATGGCAAAGTAGCAACAAGTGGCAAAGCAGACCAATACACAAACTCAAAACACCAAAATAAAGTAAACAAGATTGTTCATATTCTGGAACTTATTATTCAAAAGATAACTTAATTTTAATCTTGCAAATAGATTTAACTTTTTGATGGCCACTGTTTCTCATACATGAGAAATATGAACTTGTTGTGCAACTTTAAAGTAAGGTAAGACCTTATTGTTATTGTTAAATTAGTTACTGTAAGTACTTCTAACTTTTATGCAATGAAACTCATACGACCACCTTTATAAGTTCTATTTAGTTGATTCAGTGTTGGATTTAGTTGACGTTGCCTTAAGAATTTGGAGATTTTGTTAGATTTTTGTGCAAGTCTTTTTCTCTAGATGTACTAGATATGGTAGCCCATGAAAATATGATCGTTCACCTATGCTGGAAGCAATGGATGCCAAATAGACTCCTATTTCATTTTCAAAGTGCACTAGAGTACTTAAGATCAAGTCCCTAGTCTAGAAGAACACTCATACCAATTGCTTAGGCTCTTGTTCACACTAATAAGAGGACAATCAGAAAGAATGCACTTTCATCTAGGATGATGAATGGGAATTACATCTTAACCGGTCTACCATGAGATTGGAAAGCTGGATGATGGTTAGTCTAGGTTTTCCCTTTAGCCTTTTGATACAATTGGTCAGGTAACATAGTGAAAGTGATCAGATTTGCTTCAATTTAAGTGATAACTTGGTTAAATCTGTATCTCTAGGTCTCTATATGTATTATTTGAAGCAAATGTGTTGCTTCTTTATCCAGAATATCTACATGACTACATGTAGCATCTACTCTTTTCCTATCAAATATTGGCCTCAAAAATATGAAACTTTTCTTTGCTCAAGAAAACTTCATCTTTTCTTACGGGAAGCTTAAAAAGAAGATTCTTACTTGTGGTATAATTGGCAATGAGTCGCTAAGAGGTATAATCCCTTCCTCTTTTTCAGCTTGAGTAGGGTTCACTGTTCTTCGAGGATCTAGTAAACACTTGTCAATTGCCAAAACCTGCATTATATTAACTGATGGAGTTTTAAATGTTTATGTAATCAAGGAAACAAAAATCATGGTCTCCCTGGATAAAGGCTAACAGAAGCATGTTTTTAAAATTGCATTTATAGCATAATAGAGATGCACAATAATTGAGAAGGTTCAAACTTATCGAAAAGGAATAATAGTAGAGTTGTTATAGGAAGGCCAAAAGTATTTAACCTAATCTCCATTTGTGCCAATAAGCAGCTGACTGGAAGTAATGCCTTTTGCTGTTGCCGTCACTGCCATTGTTTTCACAGAATGTGTGAAGAAATAGGATTAGTGATTACTTCAGGATGTGAGTAGGAAGAGAGGGCTGCCGTGAGGTTATGCTTTCCCAACACAAGCTTCAACACATCTTTGTTATCCTACAAATAGTTAGAAATTTAGATATGGAAAATGCATGACCAAGAGAGCAAGAAAGTATCTCGGAAGAAAAATGTACCACTCGAGACTGATCATAGATCTCAATGACAGCCATTTCATATCTATGTGCTCATAGGTTGAAGTAGTGGTAGACAACCCAATTCTTACTAAAGACCTTCAGAGACAAATAAGTGTGTCACAATGTTTAGTCGATTTGAAAGTAAGATGGTAAAGATACCATTTTAACAAATTCTGATAAATGGAGAGCAAGGCAGACTTACCGCCTGGACAGGTCCCTAAGAGCCACGATGAGACATCCGGTGCAGTACATGGCCAGTTACTGTGTCAATGAGATAAACAAACAACCAGAAATTATATGGAGTTACTGAGCCAATGTCACCAGTAGATTTGGGTGTAAAAGTAGCCACAAACAGCAGATTCTTAGATCTATATTTATACGACAACATCCTGGTCCGCTGTTACCAAATATTGTAGATCCAACTCGAACATTTGTACTGCCCATCTCAACCTATAGCAATAGACAAAGCATTATAAGTATGTTGTGCTCAAACATTAGCTGAACATGAGGTCAAATGGAGCATAAGTAGAATTCAATACCAGTGTTAGCCAATTAGCATCAGTATTAGCTTGTTTGTTTTATTTATAATAGTAGGGCACGAGGATAAAATATGCTTACCTGATATAATAGACTTAGACTACGCCTTAAAAGAACAAAAGTCTTAATTAAGGGGGTCAGACTCTACAATCATAGGATGATGGGTGACTGCAGTAAGGGTCGTCAGTTGGAGGTAGGATGGAAGTTAGAACTGTAAATCATTGATAAGATCTTCCCAAAAAATTATCATGATGAACTTCAAACATAGAAGGGAAGTTAGAACCGTAAATCATTGATAAGATCTTCCTAAATAACTATCATGATGAACTTCAAACATATTTGACACAAAAGAATCAACAACTAATCAAATGGAATTCTACTTTAACAACAATCTAACCGAAATATACATGAAACCAGCCACAAAAACAAGTATGCACGGAAAATCAATAAAGAACAGTGTAAATATAAAGGGTTGCCGCGCGCATAAAGCAGCCTACATTCACGCAGGATCCAGGGAAGGCCCGCAACTCCAAGGGTATGATGTAGACAACCTACCCTTGAATAACTCCATGGTTCAAACCCGGTTACACGAAGACAACTTTACTGTTGCTTCAAAACTCCCCTCTAAAGAGTTGTACAAGTATCAAAGATAAAAACAGATTAACCCGTGAGTTGCAGCAAACTATGAAGGGGTGAAACTACTATCCTAGTTTGCATAAGTCCCTTAATTCCATGGGTGTGGCTGGGAGATGGGTGAGTTTATTGTCCAGATATTGGGCATTATGAATCAGACTCAAAACCCTCCTAATGACAGAGACCAGTAACAGAAACTGAGTCAGATGTCTAATTAATCATACTTACTTTACTTTATAAAAAGAGATTGTTTACGTGGTGCATTCAGACTACCACATGCTCCCTAGAGAACTCATGTTATTCAAGTTCCTTGCAAGATTACTAATGGTTTGATGTGCTTAGTGATAAGTCAGGTCACTCACAGCAAGTTCAAAGTCGCCTGACATGCCCATTGACAGCTCACATTGATCTTCAGATATTCTAAGTGCCTTGCAAACCTCACTTCTACATCTTGCTAAAGTCTGAAACAAAGCATGACAAATTGATGATATTTGAGTTGAGGAATTAACAATAGCAACTAGGCTAAGAAGCAACAAAGATAAAACCACAACCTTAAAGTTCTCAGGAGTTGACGTGTAATCTGGCATTCCAATAGTCATCAGGCCACAAAATTCAAGATTAGGGCAGTTTGAAGTAACATGTTTCACGAGTTCCACACACCCATCTGATTCAACACCAGATTTAGCTGCAATTACAGAATCAAATCATGGTCAGTTTTTCCTTCTTGACTATGACAATGTCACAAAAATTGACCAAATAACTTTTAATAAATCAGAGACATACTCCATTTACGAGTACCCTTTAAATAGTTGTTCTATCGTGCACTTATTGTAGCATTATCTGATTTTTTTTAAATATTGAGCCACTTTTGTAACTTGTACAAGTCTCGAGTTCTTATAACTTGTTGGTTAAAATACACAGTTTTAGAGGTAGGATACTGCAATCTCAAGTTATCAATTGGCATTACATCTCTTTGAATTACTAACTAATTCACGGATTGGAAGACTTCTCAACTCACACAATTGAATTTTCAGACAATAAGTTCTACTATCCTAACTCATGAACTTAGAAATTGTCCATCAGTGGCATGTTTAAGAAAGAGACACAATGATAAGGGTTATAGGAAGAACATAATAAATCTCTCTTGATTTTCTAAAATGGACAAGTAAAAAGGAAAATCTACTTTTAGTATAAGGACTAAGTACAACAACTGGTATAATGTGAGTAGCTAGCTTCTAGCTCTTGCGTTCAGTCTATAACGTAAGTATTAGTTAACCTGAAGACTATTTACATGAGACAAACTACTAGCAGAGTCAGTGTCAGTTACCTTTTCATCATCTATAGTCTCCACCATAGCAAGATTTGGCACTCCAGCTGAAAAACAAAGATGAGGAGAATTTATTATAAGCTCTATACCAGTTGCACAAAAAAGTGGCTCAAACTCTTCATTACCATTATGTCATGCATGCTAACTCAGATAGGAGATATGAACTTATTGTCCACTTGTCTGACTGATGTAAGTGAAAGAAAAATGTTTCACAACGTCTGGCATTTTTAAAAATGTTTGCAGTACTTAATAAAATAAAAATTTGATGAAGCAAGCATGTTAATTTCACCAAGGTCCAAGGTAAAGTTTCAAGTGATCACTGTCCTATTATGGTAAAGGAAGTGATGCTGAAAGAAAGGAATGAAAGGGAATTTAAATACTGCAACATCTGGGGGGAAACATACAGACTTCAAACAACTAGTTACAGAAGGTTGGAACATTAATATTCAGGGTTGTCATTTGTCAAGGTAGTGAGGAAGTTAAAGCTGCTCAAGAGTAGATTGAAGAAGTTACATTATGACCATTTTAGTAATGTGGTGGAACAAGCCCATATAGCCAGAAGTGCTATGCTACAAGCACAACAAGAGGGACAGATGAATCCTATGGATGCTACTAAGCAGGAGAAATAGAAGAGACTACGGGGTTGATATGCCCAGTCGGCCAAAATAGCTGAGGAGTTTCTGATGCAGAGGAGTAAAGCCACATGGATTTGACTGGGTGATGATCATACACAATATTTTTTCTCTGTGATTAAAAAGAGGAAACTCATGCAGTCAATATGTCAAATTCAAGATGAAAGTGGTCAGACACAGAGTGATCCTAATGCAATTGCTCAAGTATTTGTGAATTATTATGAGCATTTATTCGGGGAGGCTGGTAAAATAGGAGACGAACCCATGAGGCATTCTTTCAGCAGGGACATAGACTGAACACTAAGCAACAATATGAATAGAATATCCCCACCTTACGTGATATGACTAATAGCCCTTAGATTTAGCAACACTTTTCAACTATGCAACCTCCTCTGAATACTGCACATAATCACTTATGACTTGAAATCTTCATATTGGCGCATAGCTACTAAGGTCTGCATCTAGCATCTTTATCTCACCCCTTTCAAGCCTAATCTGAAGGCATAAAGTACTACATCTAATGTGATCCTACTAGTCTAAATTTTGAGATTTTTATACGCCGTACCCGTATGGGAACCTTCTTCCATAAACGTGATCAGCCCTTAGGTTTATTTAAACTCGTCAAAGTCTCTTTTTACATCTATATTTATCCTCAAGAATACTACTTCTCCTTATCACCTTAATCAATCAAGTTCAAACTTTTAACAAGAAGACACTTGCCACAAGAAGCAATTGCCCACAAGTATCCAACATCACATTCAAGCCTATTACTATATTCTTTTGCTGGCTTATACGTAGCTAAACTAGCAAAGAAATTTCTCAAGCATCCCCACAATCAACAATTCCCGAACTTCTACAAGGAGACACATCATATATTCCCACCTAACTATTTCACATAATTAATCCACATCTCGTACATCATCCACACTTAATAACTTAGGTGACACAATCACACCGTAACCACCTCTAAAAAGAGAACATACACTACCTTCCATCTGGACCACTACTTAACTTCCTTTACTGACAGTTGCCCCCACATAAGCTAAACATTATCGAATGGTATATGCTATTGTTATTGTTCATTGTTTAACTAGTTGTTGGACCTGTTCCAGGTGGCTGATGAGTTAGAAGGAAAAATGAGAGTATGGAAATATATATGGCTAGCTGTCATTACATGTTAGATATTGTCCCGGGGACTCTTGAGAGGTTCAGGCACTTGTAAGTTATAACGTATGGGTATGTGGTCTAGTCATTGGGCAGTTGGTCATACTTATGGAGCAGGGGTCATAGTGACTAACATTGGAAAATGGAACGGTAGTCGGGGTTTGAGCTTAGTTTGTCGGGTTGGTATGTTTAAGTGATAATGTGGTTTCATCTGCAAACTGGAGTTACATGTTAAATTGCATAGATGATATCTTAGGAATCCTTGGGTGGTACAGGTAGCTTGCAAGCGGTGACACACTTATGTGTTGTTTGGTTACTTACATAGTTGGGCATGACTTATATGATTGTTGAGTTTGGTTGTTGATTGAGGTTCTTATTATTTTTGGCAGAGAAATGCTCGAACAACTTCTGTTGTTGATTGTCATGGCCCGAGACCAGGCCATGGATGTAATAGGCACCCAAATCAATGAAGGCTCGAGAAGACCCCTTGGCATAACATCATAAGCATATTCAATAAAATATTTACGGAAGAAAGACCCATTTGATTAAACCATTTAAAAATACAATTTAAGAGTTTACCAAGTTTTGGGAACAAGATATTCAAAATAACATCTACATAGGTCCACGAAGCCTCAAACAAAAGAATGAAATATCATTACTCGGACATGACCCCGATAATACGATAACTGAAAATCATAGACAAAATAAAGATGGAGGACTCACCACTTGCTGATATTATCTTGAATGATCCTAATGTTGCACAATACTATGAGAAAGTGTCTTGAAACCTACATCATAAAATGTTGTAGCATTTGAGGACGGTCAGTACGATGAGTATTGGCATGCAACCCAGGAGAAGAGACATAACAATTTAATAAGCAAGTCATAAGAGTCATATCATAAGTCATAATAGGATAAAATAAGGGGCAAGTACTCAAAATCTTTCATGAAAACGATTCATTAACATTACTTCTGAACTAGATGGTATAACCGACTTTCGTATATAAATTACCACAGGCTATGTGAGTCCGACCAACACTCGATCGGCTAAGCCTCAACCCATGTTTGCCGCATGAGTTGAGATATACTTTACATTAAGGCTAACATAATCATCCTCGTAAAGGGAATAATAAGGTTTTCAAAATCAGGATCGAACCATCCTTGTATCAGCAAACACAGGTTTCGGGTGTTGAGACATTCAACTCACACCTTCTCGGATCACCATCTAATTCTCTTATAGCCCATATTATTATAATTTTTTAATATCGTTAAAAACATCATTCAATAGCATAAAAATTTCCATAGGGGCATAATCCATTATTGGTATCATCATACCAAGACTTGCAAGCTACCATAGGGTTTGCCAACAATTTATTATGCCCATTTCATAGCTTTCATATAAGAAAACCATGATTTCTGTCTCAATCCATTCCATAAGTTTGTACATCATTAGTCCCACTATTTTTAAGGATTTAAATATATTTAACATAACCCTCAAGGTTGACAATTTCATCATTAGTAAGCAATCATTTCAAAATCGAGGGACGTAGATATCCTTTTTTCCTTTCGTCAAAAGCAAAGATTTAAATAGTAAAATAATTTACAAAAAAATCATGACTTCCTGACTATAAATCTGCCCCAACAAGATTTTCATATAAATAGGGTTTCGTATTTCAAATAATAATATTCAATTCTCAAAGAAATTCATAACCAAAGAGTAATTTCATAGGCATGGATTTGCAAACTTTAAATAAATCTTCCTTTCGAAAACCATTCAATAACCCACATTTAAAGATCGCATAAAATTGCCTTCATATTCAAGAAATCAACCAACAAGAGATTTAGTAGAAAGAGGATTGTTCAACATACCTTTGAGAAAAGATGATGGAGAGGAATTCCTGGGATAGAAACCCTAGCCTTAGATTTTCTTGAAAACCTTAAGATTTTTGTGACAAATGTTGTTAGGAATTCATAACTAATGATTGGAAAGGATTTGAAATACCTTGAAATACCTGAGAGGAATATACCTTGTTGTTGGAGGGTGAGAAAAAACCAACTTAGGGCTTGAAAAAAGAGAGAAGAATGATAATTTTCGAAAAACAATAACCTATGGGTGCTTATATAACGTCTTCCTATGTGCTGGTGCACAGCTTGGGCGCACAGCAGGGAAGTAGCAATGCTTTCAGTACATTGGCACACAACTGATGCTCGGGCGCGCAGACCACGCGACCGATTTCTGACTTCAAGGGTGAGCTGCTTGATCAAGCTACCTTGGATTTATCTCTAGAGTTTCAGCCCACTTGTTTCGGGTTAAAACTACTTTCATATTTCTTTTTGGGGTTGCATCCCCATACTCTAGATATTGATAGTAATGTTTGGTACAGCGACTTTCAGTTTCTAGGGGAACTTTCCGCAGGATGATATTAATGCTATAGTTCTTTACTTATTTAATTGCTAGTTTACTTCGGTTTGCTGATTTTAGGCTGTTAGTCTAGGCAAAGGGTTGAACTCTATTGGTTCGCTCATCCGGGGGTTGGGTGGGTGTCACTCACGACGGTCTGGATCGTGACATATAAAGAGCCACACATTACAATATTTAACAAAAAAGTAGTAAATGCTCGTCATGATGATCCAGTTTATAAGGCCACAATCGTAGTATTGGTGAATATTAGGTTGTGGTAGGAGTACTAATATCTTCCTATTTCCTCATTCTTGCCACCATTGAGATAATTAGAGTTAGATTTAGGAGTTGGGGTTCTGTTTGAGGAGAAAAAGATCACATAATTTGCAAGATGGTAGCTTTTGTTTGCTCTTTAGCTTAATTTTTTTTAATACATTTTTTCCTGGCCATTATGCTAGATGTAATAATATTCATAGCTCCCAAATATTTAATTTAAAATTTTAAGATATTTTATGATATTTTTTTATTTTTTTGTCAATGTAAATTTTTATTTTTGATATTATGAGGCTCTATCCAAGGTTATCCTTTTCATTTTATATTTGAAGTAATAATGTCTCTATATTATTGTTGTAGTATGAGACTCATGCTTTTGCTTAACTCGATGAAGAAGGCTCTTTAATATTCATCGGTTTGTGGGAGGGGTATCGATTAGAGCTCAGTAAATTATGCATTCTTTTGTAGCTTTTTTTCATCTATTTTCTTATTGTTACTGCAATATTAGATTCAATGCTTTAGTTTGACTCGATAAAGAAGACTTTTGAATATGTCAGTAAAGTAGCATCAAGTTTGTAAGATTTTCTGACCTCAACTTACAAGTTGTTACTCTTTTTTTTGTATGTTTTGATTTGTATTTTATAGAACAAAGAAAGTTCAATAATATATGTACCAGTTTATGATAATTTGCAATACAAAATTTATATTAAGTAATTTGGAATATTCCTAATTTTTTTAAAATTATTATTTAATTAACTTTATAATACTGAGTCCTGAAATATATGATAAAAGATATTAGGAGAATTAATAATTAAAAAGTCCTAAAATATATGATAAGAGAATATATATATACCCGTATAAAAAGTCCTATTAAAAGTCTCCCATAATTCTATTTAACTATTTTTTTGCCACGGTTTGCTTAGGTCTATTAGGAACACGTCATTCCTTGCGTCGTTTTCTTTCTCCTTTCTTTTGTCTATTTATTTTGTTGTTGTTCTTCTTCTTCTTCAGTTAGTTCATAAATATATTTTTTTCTTTCTACCTTTTCCTCATCAATATGTTTATTATTTTTGTGAAGTTATTATCTTCTTACCTTCTTTAATCAATATATGAATAAATTTATAGAAGTTATTATTAATTGATTCTTCAATATTCTTGTGCAGGGGAAAAAATACAAATTTTAGTGAGTTGGATGAGTTTTTTGTTAGCTTTCGTTGCATATAGAAAAATTCGAGTCTAATATTAAAGTTCTCAATAATTTTACGAGTTAATAGATTTTATGATTTGCGTGATAATTGCTTGAACTTGTGATTGTGTGTTAAATTTTCTGAAAATTCTGGAATAGTACTAATTTTGAGAAGCCTCTTGTGAGTTATCCAATGAATCGTCTTTTTTGTTTATCATTTTTTTATAGGTTAGTTGAGACAGTTGAGTTCGAGGTACTCATAGACAGATATCATGGTAATTTTTTTATTTTTTGTTGTTAATATGAAGCAATAATGTTATTGATTCTCGATATATACTCCTATCTTTGTACTGATATTTTTTGGCTATAACTTAGTAATACTATTTTAATTTGTGAATAGAATATGATTGTGCATCTGTAGGGGTTCACTTCCTCCTTTTGGGAAAAAACTTAGAAAAGAGGAGGAAGATAACCTTTATGGTGTTATTATTAAGTTAAGCACATTAAGTTTCAAAAGTTTATTCTCAATTGTCAAAATAACATGGACGATAGATTTCTTAGGTCTATGGGACTTTTGAGAAAAAGACTCCTAAAATAGGTGAATTAAAAACAGATTCAATTAGAAAATACTCCTAATTAATTTCCGCACATGCTCATAATATTCGTTGTTAAATAATGTACACGTTTTGATCACACGCGCAAAAAAGTGTGAAAAACCTTATAATGTGATTTGAACTTTTTGTCCTTTATTAAAAGACTCTATAATAGACAAAAAATTTATTTACTATTTTTTTAAAATTATTATTCAATTATTTAGTAAAAATAATCTTTTACATGACAAAAAAGAAAAAAAAAGAATGTTATTTGTAGGTGGAAAAAATTGTTGAGTTTTGTAAAAGGAAAAAAATTATGTAAGTATGTTTAGTGCAAACAAAAACAAATCGTGAAAAAAAATTCATAAATATTTTTCGTGACTTTTGTAGAAGGAAAAAAAATATGAGGGTATTATTGTGGTGGAAAAATTTATGAAATCTTTTTTTGTGAGTTTTGTATAAGGAAATTTTTTATGGAAAACATAAAAATCTTTCATAGTTAGATAACTCTTTTTTGGAGGAAAATATTTTGAACTTCTATAAATTGAGAATAATTTCTTTCTACAACAATACAATCACATCACAAGACACAATGTAGTCCTCAAGCGAAGTTAAGTTTAGAGGATAATTATTCCCTCAATAATTTTTATTTTTATTATTTATTTCTTATATCAGTCATATGTAGGTCAATTGATAAAATCAATGTAAATATATTATGAGTCATATTTTTCTCATATATGCTATGTTCCTCTTTTTATTTGTT